>PNEQ01063607.1:0-24505 GCA_003012365.1 Medauroidea extradentata | reverse complement strand
ATGATAAGTTGCCAAATCCACTAAATAATGGCAATTTCTTCTTAATGGAACAGAAATATATGAACAGACAGAACTCACAGTTTTCCTATGACAAACACGACAAAGCAGTGGCAATTTCCTTTCCTGGAAATCCTCGCAGACTCACAGTCAAATCATAGCATTAGGCGATTCCCTGCACCTCCAACAGTGCTGGGCTGATACCTCCATGTGCTTCGGAGAAACCCCAGGGTATCCACTGCTACCCTGGACACAAATTTCATAAAGTTAATACCCGTAAATTGTAGTAAAAACAAGACACGCCTTGTCGATATCTTTTTGTAGTTCACTCCTCCTCAGTCCATGCCAGAGTCCACCCAGCTCGGGTCCGGTCAAAACACTCTGCCTTCCCCTCCCCACTTCTCTCACACACCACCAGCCGTGTCTGCCGCCCCTCTCCCCTCACAACCCACCACAGTCTTACAGTCTCGACATCGCGCGCCGCCCGATCAATACTTTACCCATAGGCGTGCATTTTAAAAAAGTTCTTTCACAAAAGAGACAACACTCTAAAACTAACACTTTAAAACAGCAAAAATTTAGATTGACTAGAATTTATGTCAAAGAGCAATACTTTAAGAGACCATTAATTAACAGGATTTCACGCATGAAATCTAAAACTTTTGTATTATACCTGACTACAATATTATCAAGCTAACAACATATTAAAACCAAAGAATTTATCGAGAACAATAAGTGGTAACTTTTAAGTGAGCCAGTTAGCTCCCAAATCCAACTACTATACATATATTTTTGTTTTGTAAGTATATTAGTAGACTAACAAATGTCACAACCACCCCAGTCAAAAGGAGACAAACCAAAAAACAGTACTCTGCCTATCATCTGTACATTCCCATGAGACTAATACAATGAAACTTACATCTTTAACAAATAATAGGAGTAACAACAAGATTGAAGAGAGACAAGAAGGAAAGATTAGAAAACACATGACATAATAGCACTAAGGTAAGAATCACAAAATACAATAGTAAATTGAGTAGTAAACCACTAAATCAACAAATCAGTAGTCTTCATGGATGCTAACAATACCTTCTAACATTCATTCTCTCTCCACATAAGGCTTAAGGTGTGACAAATTCGCTTTTCTCACATTATATAGATTATTGGGCTCAACCAACATTACAGTCACTGGACCCAAAAACCGGTCAATACGGCACTGCCCTTTATACCTTGGGGCTAACCTGGCACTAAAATAACTAGCTTTGTTACTCCGGGCAAAGCGCTTACAAAGTACCAAATCTCCTGTCTTATAAAAATGTTGAACTCTTTTCTGATCATATCGAGTAGCGACCCTCTGCTGAGCTCTTGTCAATGCTGAATGTGCTTCATCCCAAACATTTCTTAGTACTCTGGGGCTAACCATATCAACAAACTCTTGAGGAATACCCCATATATTTAACAATGGATGAGGTAGTTCGCGCCCCAAAAACAACTTACTAGCTACTCCTCCAGAGGCTAGATGCTCTGTAGAATTAAGGGCCACATTCAGCAATGTTAAGAAGAATCCCAATTTCTCTGGTCATGATTGTGATAAATTATTAAAGCTGTCTTAATTCCCTTATTTACTCTTTCAACCTGATTTGGGTATCACAGACACTGTCAACTACCACAGAGTCTTCTCTATTCGAAAACATAAAGGCGCGCGGGAACCCTTGATTAATATCATCTATCACAAGCAGGTTAGTTAACTGAAAGTCGTAATTGTTTAGACCATGTGTACTGTCGAATCAAATGAAATGTTTACCGTGTGTCCTTAGCATGTCTTTCTGTGCTTCATTCATAATTATTAAAACGAAATCCTCAGCACGGAACTGTGGATGACTATCTAAAATGACACCTTGAGGCTTGTAAAAAATAATTACCTCACCCGATTCTTCCATTTCTTTAATCCACGCTTCGACACTGATAGCATCATTGTTGTGCCTTACAGACTCTGACTTCATATTATATTGCTGTTCAATGTTAAAAAGATCTTTTCTGGAAAGCAAATCTATGCGTTCTAGGTCTTTATTGCCGATTGAATATCTTACGCTGGCCAGTATTTTATCGAAGGGAACTTTCATTGCAAGCTGCCGAGCAATATCACTTTTTCATCCTGTGTTAGTCTCATACGCCCTAAGTCTGCAGTGTGGCCTACATGTGTCTTACAATAATGCACTGTAATATGTCCCTGTGGGTGAAAAACAACATCAATTTTGGCGGGACAGTGCTCATTAATTTTGTTGCTCCCAGCTAGTTTAGTGTGACGTATATTTTTCCCTCTAGATCTAACATCGCCATCGCGGTGGCAGGAGAACGACATTCTAGATGCACAGTTTGATTTAAGGGTGGTTTTAGTACGGGAGATGATAAACTCGCTTACTTGTTCTTTCTCAGTTTTCAGCTTCCAGTTGTAAAATTCCTCCTCACTAGAGAAACCTAACGTTTCTCTCTGTATCGCGATATCGTGTTGTGCTACGTAATGTTCCACTACATCTGATTTTGAAGACCTCGTTTCTTTGCAGAGTGGACACTTTAAACACTTTACAGCTTCTTTAGATGTACCCGGGCTTAGATGTTTTCTTTGCATATGTCTTTGTAGCGACCCCTTCGTGTTACCGCAATCTTCACACTCGAACTGAACGCCACTGTGTGTGTTGATTATATGCTTGTTTAAACTTCCCCTCGAACTAAAAATCTTACTGCAAACATCACATTTTAAGGAATCCATTTTGGCTTACCTTGTTATACAGATTCGCCAAACATAGCAGGAAATCAACACATATACTGTAACTCACACCAAGGCGAACGCATCTATACTCTATCCATTCTAAGGTTGCAGCTAATTCGTCGAAGTGAATGTCAATATAACATTTTTGCACAACGTATATTTCATTTGAAATATTAAAAAATACAAGGTAACTACGCTACGGCACAACCCCAATGTGCGGAATAAAGATGTAATTCAATAGCTTTGATTAATTTCGCTAGCAATTTTTATTTCTGCTGCAACCTTAGAGTGGACAGAGTATACACTAACCAGCAGATCACGTTTCCGATTCTCACGGTTTGTTTGCTTGTCCGTACGCGAATGGCTCATGCAGTTCCTGTATTGAATGCCCAGTTTTGGTATACATATATACACACGCTTCGCTTTACAACGTAACGTTTCATAACATTACTTGAAGTGTTTAATTTTCAAGATGACTTAAAACTCTTTTTTAATTATTTTTTAGAACCAATTAAATTAAACAATGTTCGACATTCATTGTTTGTATCTAAAATCCAGACTAAAGCAAAACCTTAGAAGTCCAACAATGTATATTCCTGTTGTAGGCTATTGGGGAGATTTCCGTACAGCTTAAGAGCCTCAATTCCAGCTTATACCTACATCTGACATAATGTTTTAAATGTCATGAGTTTTCAACAATCAATGTTGTTATTAAATATGCCAAACTAGTTTAAAAGTTGGTAAAACTTATCTCCAAAGTTGTTGCAATAGGCTTATAAACACGTATCGTTTAAATTACGTCGTATAGTGTTAAAAATAAATAAATAAAATATATTGTTATTTAGTGAAAAGAAAACGTATTTTAGGGAATATAGTGTGATTGTACAATTTTGAAAATACTATTACCGAGTTCATTTGCATGGATAATAACGGCTTTTCCACACAACTGTATCAGAGGACCTACTGCTGAGACATCTACGAAAAGACTTTCAGACAGTAATTCATATATTTCCAGCAATACGACGAGAACAGTATGCGCTGGTTTAGCATATTGTACATATGAGCGATGTACTCTAGGTGCGCGCGTTTTTATAGCCCTTATCGTTGATTCGCTTCTTTCCCCAACGCGCGAAACATATGTATTATGTCTTAAAAAGTTCACGCACATCAAATTAGGTCCCTATAATTTACGTTTAATTCATAGTTTATCATATGTAAAATTTTTTCATAATTAAAATAGAAAAAAAAAACTTATTTTAAGAATTCTGCTGCATAAATATTCCACGTAGATTACTTAGTGTGTTACTCTGTATATATAACGTGTCCGGAACAATACAGTTACCACTCAAAGTTTTCGTGGAAGTACCAAAAAAATAACAAGACCAAAATCAGGTTGATAGAGTAAAAGTCTCAATTACCATATGACACTGAAAGAATAAGTGGCCAAACTTCTTATTTATTTTTGCGTTTGTACGTGCAGTTATCTAAAATGGCAATTATGAGTTACAACAGTCTTGTTCCCGACGAACGATAGAAATTCATTAGTTATTGCTAAACTTCCGGCAGAAAAAAAACGGCAAAGTAAGCATTGCTTCGTGCATAGAAGTGACAAATGACGGCATAAGTAGAGGGCTTTTAATATCACATTTAATGTTTTCGAAATTTCCGTAACATCTATTGATTAGATACCTGGTTTGGGAGAAGGCGCGTAGCGTGTGCGGCGTGTGAGGCATGCTCGAGTGAAGGCCGAACGAGGGCCGAACGCGCCCGAACATTTCCGAAGCCAGTTCACCGGTCCAGTACCTAGACTCAAGTGCTACTAGCGCTGTGCCATTCCCCTCTTCCGCTGCACTCTCGTCCTGCAATGTTTCCAGATCGTACCATAATTATCGTTTTGTACCTTATCTTCATCATTTGTACCATAGACGATACCTACCTGCCGATAATGGCTCATTGTACCATAATTTCAAGCTTAGCACGAAACATTGTAAATGTTTTCCAATTCGTTAGAGAGGAATAGGAAAATATGTTTATTTTCCTCTTTTTCCCCCTGGCTTAGTTATACGCCTCAATGTTTCTGCAGCAAAGTAATATTGGAGACTGCACAGAAATTCTTCAAAAAGATAATATCAGTGTTTATTCAAATTTGCTTCATATGCATCTAATTCCGTCTATTATACTATTTACTATTTTTACAATTTCATTTCACGTATAGTTAGTTTGCAAAGTGTTGCATTTTTGTAATCAATAGTTAACGTAAGTTAACACTGTACCATATTTTTTTCTCGAAGAACGATAATTTTAAGTTCTAAGTACGATATTTCGTCGTATAGGACCTGGCACATTCGAGTGAAGACTTGGAGACAGACAGAGTGCTAGATAGAGAAGGAGAGAGAGGGAAATATAGAGAGATACGGAGTTACCACGGCAGAAGGCGGGACTGTTGTCAGTTGGACGGTAGAAACAGTAAGGAGACTGAGTGCTAACACATTTAACTTTACGCAACCTTTTAGCTGGTGTATTTTTTCAGCAGAGACACCGTTGGCAGTTCGGGATTTGAAGGTATGTTCATAGATTACATATTTTGTGTCTTATAATATGTATTCGTGGCGTACGCTTGTCAAGGGCGTCATTTAGAAATGGGGGAGGGGGCAGGGGAGGACAAATGCCTACCTGGATGTAGTAGAAGGAAATGTGTAAACATTTTTTTTGGGTATTTTGTTATTTAAATAATACTTACGTAAGCACATAAAACCGAAGTTTTATTATTAAAGTTTCTATTTTACACATATGCTTAGTTAAAAAAAAAAAAGACGCAACAAGGTCACTGCTGCCAAAATAATCTCCTCCCCCCCCCCCAAGGAACACCTGAAATGACGCCCCTGCGCGTTTGTATGTAGCCTAGTGTTTTGTGGTAGTTTGTGGTAGCTGTTGGGTCGACATAACACGATAATCACAACATAACGCATAACCTAACCTCTAGGAGCGAGTCACTGATCTGGTGTGCAGTCTTTTCGCCGATAACTCACTTCTATAAGACGTTCATTGGTAATACTACAATTTTATGGGTTAATATTAAGTAAAGGTGTTTTATCGCCACATATGCTTTTTTTTTTTTTTTAAAGAAAGTACACACACATATTTTCTTCAACACGAACGAAAAACGGCTATTTTTTTATTATAATTTTCGGCTCCAAGAAAATAAATTGAAAGATGAGTGTAACACTTGATGCAGATAACGTGCAGCGTTTTTTGAACGATATTTCTACGCTGACGTCACTCACACGTTGAACAGTTGTAAGTAAATTATTATCGGTTGACTCAAGAATAGTGTTATGTTGCTACTATGACACAGCGATACCAATAACAACCCAATCAGAAGCCAGATTCCCGACGATGACGACACGTACGTATACGACAGAACGTTCTCTAACTCTGCTGTGATTGTCGCTTCCGAACAGGAAGAAGAATTGTGTAAATAAACTCGCGCGACAATGAAAGAGAATAAAAATACTATTGTAAACAAACAGCAGAACAGAAGGTAGATGTGAAAGGAAAACAATGGATCGGCAAATGTCGAGTTTTTATCTGTCACCACTTCCATAAGCAAACCATAACAGCACGCCACTTTCGACCTTCGTTTGTCTCATTTCACTTCCGCTGTTGCCGAAGGAGGCCAATAAGGCACGGAAACCCTGCTACAGTCGAAGCATTATACAATCGGGCAACGATATTTCACATGCAACGAATGCAAATCGCAGATCGATGTCGCAACATCGCGCTATTGTGCAATGTTCTTTAAGGGTTAGGCCAGGGGCGTAATTTCAGGTTTTTCTTTGGGTGGTTAGGGGGGAGGGCAAGATTTTTTTTCGGTGACAGTGACCTTGTTGCATGTTTTTTATTAATTAAGCATGTATAAATTAGAAACTTTAGTAATAAAACTTCATTTTTATGTGCTTAAGTTAGCATTATCTAAATAACAAAATTAAAATATATAGATATATTTCATACACTTAAATTTCTAAATCCAGGGGGGAATTTGGCATAATGCGACTGCTATCCGCTTAACTGGAGTGCCGTCTTCCTGTTGGCAATATCGCATAAAGCGGCTTTAAGCAACGAACCTGTGTTTCAGTGCTACATGAATCTGAATTATATTACATGTCCAAAAGGTCTTATTGTATCTTACTCTAATTTAGTTCTGTATATAATTATGTAGGACTATTACCTAATTTTTCTCGAATAAAAAGCCAGTCGTAAAGTATTTGGACAACCGAGTATTGAAAAAATTATATACGCAATTTTTTTACTGTAGTACATGCATAGTCAGCCTCCACAAGCAAATGTCGTGCCTCAAGAAACGAGTGTTCGATTTTGTTAAGACGAGGAATTTGGACGATATTTGTTAATATTGCAGCAATAATTTAAATCTTATCTTGACCACCGCAGGTATCTTAAGAGAGCGTGTAGACAAATAAACGCTGAAAACATCTATTGATTTCTATCCTTTTTTCAAAGCTTAGATAATAGTGTTTGCCAACTTTATGAGTAAATATGTATCCAAAATTACTAATTCGTTACGCGTGATCTCTTGCGCCGCAGTTAAATGCACTAGGTTCCGGCGCCAGAGATTGTGCCTCAGAAGTTCGTAGCACCGGAAACAATTTTGTTTAAAACGCTGGCTAAAACTATTGTCTAGGATTGCTATTGTTTAATTTTCGCAAATTGGCTTCAAGAAACCTATAGAGTAATGCTTTTAGTGTTGAATTATATACCTCGCCCTCTTAAACTGTTGACAATCCTGCCAGTCTCTGGTATTTGCTTCGACCACGACAGTAAGGCACTTTCTACCTCAACACTTTCTCTCTTTCCATTGACTTATTAGTTAGTTAATTTCGGAAGTCAAGCTTTACTACTTTGCCAGGTTAAACAGGCAAATATTCCGTGTGCAGTTAATGTGCCAAGAATTTGTCGACAAAAGGTGCAAAGAGCGCGTTTGACCTAATTTTTCAACGTCTTTTTTATGTTTATATTTTTACAAAATATTTTTTTCTTATTTTAGACATAAATTGTGATTAAAATCGTCCTCGTAGAACATTTGTGTATCTCTCATAGTTTTTGCGTAATGAGACGTAAACGTCAAAATTTGCATTTTAGTTTTATGTACGCCACTAAAACCAACTGAGATACCAAACCGAAAAATCTCACAATGTATAACACTGTTATAGGCTGTAATTTGACAATACAAAAACAATATATATATATATATACATACATTTTTTTAAATACCAAAATATTTTAGTTTTAGTTTTTACATATGTCAAATCATAGCATATCACATTGTTATACACTGTGAATTATTCCGGTTTGGTATGTCAGTTGGTTTTAGTGGCGTACTTAAAACCGTAAAGTGCAAATTTTGACGTTTACGACTCATTACGCAAAAAACTATGAGAGATACACAAATTTCGTAAGAGGAAGATTTAATCTCAATTTTTGTCTAAATTAAGAAAAATAATATATGGCACAAATATAAAAATAAAAATAGATGCTGGAAACTGAGTTGAACAGTGCCCTTAAGTATTATATGTACCTACCTGAAAGTGACACGTAAACATTCTTCTGCTGATATAAAAACCGTCAAAAGTTGTTGTGTTCCTCCAATTTTAGATAATATGCTCTAAGACGTAATAAAATGTTTCTTGGTTCATGCGAAAATGGGGCGATTATTTTTCAACTACTTTGAACAAATGATGATATTCGCCATGTTCTTCCCTTTTCATGTAGCGTATATTTCTTTTACACATTCACTTCTTCGCCGAATCCTTTGTCTCACCAACGAACTGTTCTCCAGAATGTATAGGTCGTGATTCAATACAATAAACTACAAACACGCTGACAGATGTTAATACCAGTAATACAAAGCAGGCACAATCAACTGACGATAGCAGCTGTGGCTGTTAAGGTGCGCGCCCGAGTAGATCGACCTGGTAGGCGTAATCGAGAGTTCTTAAGGCGCCCGCCTGCCTGCCTTGTAGCCAGCGTTGCAGCGTGCTAGCAGAACGCTTTTATCTAAGAAACTGCTAAACGTGTTGCTATTGTGTGGATTTACGAAAAGGACAAACTCTTCTAACGACCTCGGAATAGTAGTTTTAAAACATCACGTTAATTAGAAAGGCCATTACAGAGCACCTCAAAATGGCTACTACAATAGAGAGGTGTATTGGACTTTACTTAAAACTTTCCACTAATAAAAAGATGGGGTCACCACTGAAAGTGTCAGGCGAGTGTCCTACGATACCACTGCACGCCGTGTTAGTGTCATTACTGTAGAGGTGATACCGCGCCAGATGAGCCGGTCAACATCGCCCTTGACGCCGTACTTCACTCACACTAACACACTGACACCAGGCGGGCGCCTTAATAGTTGCTTTCAGTCCAGTCCAGTGTGCACGAGGCTTGAAGCGTGCGGCTGAGTAGTCCGAAGTGCTAATACTTTGAGCCTTTATGATGAGAAGCCAGGTAATCCCCTCCAAACGAAGTCCTTGAGAACAAGTGTTTCCATTGCGCCAAGTTGTGCAACGATTGAAACCTTGGACTACGACAACGTTCACACTAAACACACAACTACTACATGTTTATCTTTATGGGGCGGTTGCACGAGCTCCGATCATGTTCACATCGCAGTCTCTTCTCGTTCAAAGTAAACTATACTCTGTCCACTCTAAGGTTGCAGCAGAAATAAAAATTGATAACGAAATAAATCAAAGCAATTGAATTATGTATTGATTCCTCACATTGCTATTGTGCCGTAGCATGGTTACCTGGTATTTTTTCAATATTTCAAATAAAATTTACGTTGTGCAAAGATGTTATTGACATTCACTTGGATGAATTAGCAGCAACCTTAGAATGGATAGAGTATAGTTTGATATGTCATTTCCAAAGACATAAATTCTCTGCTGCTGTCCTGTTGGTTGCTAGAGTAGCGAGATGTGTAACAAAAATAGAGCTGATATTTGGTGCGGCGCCTTGCACTCGTAAAAGGTTTTCATTAGTTTTTCATACACAGCAACTTTGAAACTAAGATATGATTGTGATAGTTAAAACACGAATGCTGAGTGACAGTAATTAAATATACTACATTTCAGGTGCCAAGTTTGTTGATGTTGGAAAGTTCGTTTATCTAATTTGGAACCTAGCTTTTGACACTATCGGACATAGCAGTTGAATGCGTTCAACTAAACATGTTTAAGACCTGCAGTGTGAACGAGGCCTCAGTCTCTAGTAAATATATGTGTTTATATCTATCTAAATAAGTTAATTAATTAATATATAGTTTAGAAAGAGAAAAATAATTACGTTTCCAGACTTTTATATTATTTTTATGTACAAAATTTCCCACGCACACATAACTAGCGGCAAATAATTTTGTGTATATACCTACACAAACATAAAGAAAATAATTCGCAGCTACGTTTACAATAAATTATCAAATTAAATGCTTTTTGTGAGAAATATGGCATACTGATTGACAATGAAATAATTAGCAAAAATGTTTTTTCCGAAATGTCTCGGTTACTTTCGATACCTTTTTCGTCATGAAAGTGAAGGTTGTTCTGCAACTGACAAATGGCAGATTTGTTGTTACGACATGGATTTTGCTGTAGAACAGAAGTGATTTTAACTACTGTTGGAAATATTTACGTAGTTTAGCAGTTCAGATAATATGGAACAGTACAAAAAAATCCCGACTCGCACGTTGCCAGACTTAAAGCCAACAAAGTAAAATAATAAGGAGAATATAATCCTAAAGAAATGTAATAATACACCTGTAGCCAAGTCAAACATTTATACAACATATATATATATATATATATATATATATATATATATATATATATATATATATATATATCCTTTGTTGTAATTATGAAACCATTAATGTCGAAGTTTGAAGAGTAAATAGTTTGTAAACTTAATAATATAAAGCTGTAAGTATATTTACACTGCGATACTAAAGTATCTTACTGAAGATATCGCATAATTACACTTCTCGTGTTTAATGCAAAATTATGTATATATTTTTTGTAGATAGAATATTTGCTTAGCAGTTAATAATTACTTTTATTGAAGAACGTTGTAGTGAAGATTAGTTCTGTCATCAAGTGATAGGATAAATAAGCTGTAAGTGTACGAGAAAACAGTTATTGCGTGAGTCGTGCGTCTAAATGTGATCGGTATTTCACCTTCGATAACAACACATACAAACAGATCGTAGATAAGACTCACGATTGGATATATAAAGACCCGTGCATGACAGACAACTTAGAAGTCTCAAAGGAAGTCACAAGCTGTATACAAGCACGCAATTTTCTTGTCACGTGTAAGTTATTATATTCTTTATTTAAAAATCTTTATTGTGCTGCGAAGCAGTTAGTTATGATTTGTAAAATCGTTCTATCTATTACAAAGATGTTTAGGAGACAGTAGATTTAACTAATGTTATGTGAAGACAATTTAGAGATTAACGGCTGCAGCAACCCAAACATTCATTGGCAGTCTGAGGCCAATCGCTTTCGAGTTTTCATGTTCATTTCTGACATGTCATTTATTTGAATTAATTTAATTTTGCTAAAATTTAAGTTTTAGATCTATTTTGTAAACTTGGCTGTAACTGAGCGTAGAATACGAATTATTTTTTTAGTCAAAATATAACCCAAAATACTTTAGCCGTATAATTCAAATCAGTGAAAGAATAGGGTAAATTCCTATTTTTATCATATTTTTAATTAAAAGTACGTTTAATATAATGAACAACGGTATAACACGTTCTTTCTTTACATCTGTACAACACGAGAAAAACGTAAATGAAAAGAGGAATCTTTATTGCTTGGTAAACACATGAACCGCCATGTTGATGTGCCTGCATCACCACTCTGTACACGTTACATGCAAACTACAGCAACATACGTTCAGGTCGTGAAATAGTGTTAAATATAGTATTTTATGCCGTAAAAACTGGTATGGCTGGAACTCCGGAGAGTATGAATGTGGTAGTAGTTCCTTTTCGCAGCAATAAAATACAATTTACTCCGAATAAAATCTTAACTATAGCGCTGTTTGACAAAGTAAGGAAGACTGCATGGTTTAAGCTTCAAGAATAGACCTAATAGTCCGCTATTATCGTCAAAAATACAGTTTATGTATTCAATGATTATTTATATGTATTGTGTACAATACGACACGGGTAGCATAAATTTAAAAAAAACTTTTAAGTTAAAAGTTTTAGTCCATAGCTTCCAGTTTGCGACGAAATCTCAGCAGCTGTAGTGTTTTTGGCTGTTCCACTGGCTGTGGCAACGTCATCAGCCAATAGGGCGAGTTCAAGGCACCCATGATTGGCCGATAATTCGAGTGGTTTTTGGGTTATTGCGAATCTCACCCAATGATGGCAGAACAACAGGCTGTTTCTTTCATGGTAATTAATAAAAAAAACGTTAACAATTATTGGAGGAAAAATATTTTCAATAGAAAATTTGATGCTTTACTATTTTCCAATCTCGCGCAACTAGGACGCTCGATTACCAGTCTGTACGAGCCAGATTTGGTTAAACGCATTCAGGCTATTACCTCGGTAGGTCAACTTTTTTGTACGCATGCGAACTTCTTTCAGCTGAATTTTCATAACTAAACCAGACCGGATCTCAAACACTTAAATAAATTCGTAGTGAGTTATAATCACTCTGGAATTCAAATGACACTGACAAAATTAAAACTATATCTAAAACGTTGCAGAGTGTGAGAGCTACTAAAACCTTGCTGTTTTACTTCCTTTAAAATCAACACCAGTGAGATCTTCGTTGTTATCTAACAAATATGCAAACACGCATGCCTTTACAACGGCGAATTTCCTGACCAAGCTATTGCGTAACCAGGTTCGCTAAATTTTATCTTTTTTTCTAATTTTAAGATTAATTCTAGTACACAAAATTTTGCCTGGCGGGCGGTGGCTAAACGAAACCAGTAGTCTACTTCTACGTCGTAATTGTGTTAGCCAATTAGAAAGTGTTTTCAATTTCTACGGCTGCGTTTGAAATTCTAGCATTTTAAATCTGAATAATTTGAAATTTAAAATGCTCGTTCAGCTATTGTTTATCCACGCTGCATTTAGTGCCGAAATAATTCGGAAGAATCATGGAGATATTAAAAACCATTTCTTAGAATTTTTCTTATTGTATTAACACTGCTATACTGAAAATGTGTAAACCATGTGGCGCTCTACTCACTGCCATAGATGTTCAAAATTAATCTGAAGTAAATGTTACTGGAAAAAAATACATGAACGAAAAAAGTAAATTTTAGTACACTCTAAGAATCCTCAGTCTTATTAGTTTGCATTGGAACATTTTCGTTGCTATTTACGCTAGTGTTTAAGGGCGCGGCCTACCGCAATTTAAATCACAATTTTTTTATTTTTTTATTTGTACCAGATATTTTTTTTTTCTTATTTCAGACACAAAATGTGACTAAATTTGGCTCTTATGAAATTTTCTTATCTCTCATAAGTTTTCGCGTGGTATGTTTTAGATACACGTTGTATGTGAATGTCATCTGTTATATATTGCCGTTCATCCACCCTGTGGGCTGTGGAGCATCAGATCTACCCGGCTGACCTCCGCATTGCCAATTTTACAGATAAATGTGGTTTCAACTTCTCCGCCGAGGAAACATAAGTTGTTTACTTTTGCTGAAAACGTGGGGGTTTTCCCCTCTCCCGAAGTAACTTTGTACGGAAATATGTTTCCTGTTTTGGACCATGTTAAATTTTTGGGCTTTATCTTAATTCGAAACTTTTCTGGCAGCATTATGTTAAACACCTAAACACACGATGTTTGTGGGACATAGCTGTTTTGAAGAGGCCTAGTGGACGCAATTTGGGGTCGGTCTGAGAGACTCTTCTCCGACTGTACAGAGCTCATGTCCATAGGACATTTGATTATGTCAGTCCTGTTTACTCCTCAGCACATCTTTCTACGCTAAAATTACTGAACTCTGTTCACCATTCCGGTACCCGCATTGCGACTGGTGCATTCCACACAAGCCTAATTACGAGTTTTTGTGCAGAAGAGGGTGAACCACCACTGCAGTATAGGCCTGAACAACATTCGTTGCGTTATTGTTTAAGATTACTGTCATTACCTTCACACACATTGTCTGAGGACTTTTGTCCGCTCCCTTAAATATAACTGTAAGACGCCCGACTTGCAGCCACCAAACCTGCGTGTGTCCAATTTGGAAACTCCGTGGTTCAACATAACGTCCCCGAGGACATGATGCATGTCTCACGCCCTGAACCACTATGGGCGACATACCAGGTGTTGGTACTGCTTGATTTGGCTGAATTAGCGAAGATTGTTACTCCTACTTCCGTCTATCAGAGTCTGTTTCTACAACCTGTGTCGTCTTTTCTTCGTGATTTTATTTGTTTGAACGCTGAAGGTTCCAGGTCCGATGAATCAACAGAGTGTCCTTTCGTTGCTGTCTCAGAGAGGTATCTGGAACTCCCCCGATATGTGGTAGCCTAATTTAAATGCATAGTTGTATACAATTTTTAAAGCTCTGTGTTATGTAAGTAGGGAGTTTTCACAGAAGTACTTGATATGCTCGGATTCCTTAGGCGCATTACAAGCTTTGACATCAGTGTCCTTTGCCAACCGCTCTGTTTCTGCGGGAAGCAGAGGGCGGCTGAACAGGTTGGTGCACAGCTCGTCTTCCTGTGGACACCTATTCATGCAGGCATCACTGGATATGAAGCAGCAGATGTGGCAGCAAAAGAAGCAACCAGTATTTCACCCTGTGGACCTCGAGCCTTAGTGTGTGATGCGCTGCATGCAGCACGACCTTTGTTTGGAAATCTTGACAGAGGGGATGACACTTGCCCCCTCTGACCAACAAACTCAGAGTGATACAGTACTCAACTGCATATAAGCGACGCATTCCACTGGTCTGCAAGAAGGCTGTCCTTATGACACACTCCGAATCAGACACATCGCATTACGCACAAACATTATCTGTGTGGTGAACCCCCTTCTGTTTCTGATGTCTATGACACTCTACCGAATGTCCGTCACAACCTGTTGGAGTATCACAAATATTACCAGGCCCGTGGAGACGCAGTGGTAAAACACTCGCCTCGTATTCGGAAGGATCAGGGTTCTACCCCCAACTCCGGCCGTCCTAATTTTGGTTTTCCAGGGTTTTCCGAATTCACTCCAGGCGAATGCTGGGATGGTTCCTTACAAAGGCTCTACCCGACTCCTTTCTCCTTTCCCCCCTCATAGCTCTTTTGAGGCCACGCGCTGTTCGAGGGCACTTAAAACCAAATAAAAAACCAAAGAAATATTGGCGACCTTCAGAAGATTTTAGGCGAGGAAAGTTCGTCAGTGAGTGACATACTGTATTTTTAATGTGCGACTGGCCTTTTAAACATGTTGTGATTTGTTCTGTTTTTGTATTTGCTGTTTTGTTACTCTGTTGTTATAATTATGTATGCATGTGTGTATAATTTTATTTTAATATGTTGCGTATGTATATACAGTTTTGTTTGACTCCTCTGGAGTACTCCTTCCGTCTTAGTTATTCTTGGCCTTTCCTTTCTATGGTAGTTTTAAGGGTTATTTAATTTTACTATAACCAATATATGTGCGCTATTGACCTAAATGTCGAGTGCCTCACAATATCACTCGTTCCTTCTCTTTATACATATTTCGGTAGTATTGGCAAGTAAATATTTACACGTTGAGATAGAGACAGGGTAGGGCCTATGTAGGTATTTAGGTAGGTAGAGTAATGATTAACATATGTTATTATGTAGCATGCCAGAAATATACATACACATTAGAGGATAAATTGACCTATTCATTTTATAAGTTGGACACAGATGAAACATCAGTAGATTAACCAAGTGCATTTCCTACGCATATCTGAACATATAAAAATGAACACTGACTAACTGACTGACTGACATCAGCCCACATAAACCATCTCACTGACTTCAAAGTTGTGGCACCAGTTACGTTTGTATTTCAGCGAAACATTATCCCTCCAAAATTACCTAACGCCACTTAACTCAAAGTGAAGGTTTTGAAAAACAAATATGTTACTGAGGGCACCATCACAAATGGTTGTACTCTAGGAATATCTGTCTTAATACCATGTAAACTACGGATTTCATTCGATTAACCTCTTGTATTTAAAAGCCTGCAGTTACCCACAATGTCAACATTGCTGTGACTATACATAAATAAGGCCCAGGCAAGTTCGCTGTTAGTGACAGCGACAAACTTAAGACTGCTTTTCAAGTGGACCAGCTATATCTACTTATCCTGCTGCAGAGTTAGCTCAACTAGCAGATATGTCATCCTAACACTTGACGACTGAACTACTTATCTGGTGTACAAAGAGGTATCTGCTCTGAGTAATACACGCGAGCAAAGCCGCGGGCGTACTGCTAGTATACTATAAATGTACACTTCTCTCTCACCCGGAAGTACATATACACTGTAAAATATTTGTAAACATACACGTACAAATTGCTGGGAGTTTTACATTTTTGTACGTTTAATTATGGAATACAATGTCAGTAAGGGTAATTATACACAATTATTCTTGCTGATCCAAAATATGTACAGATCTTTGATTAAAAAACACAAATGTTTACACAAATTTACTAGAACATTGATGTACATTTACATTTAAGAATGTACGTGTAGAAATACTGGGACATATTGTAATATGTCACGTAATTTTATGTTATATAACCGCACTATGCATAAATACACTGATTCAAATGTAAAAATGCTTGTTTCACAGTGCAATTTTGAAACTGCAAAACACTTATAAATTTAATTGAAAAATTTTCGTAGGTATAATATCATATGAAGTAAACGATTTATGCGTATTTTTAATCAGAAGGCTTAACAATTTTACCATATCTGACGTACGTACATGATTACATATGTATAAAAAGTATTGCCTAAATTTATTATATTTTATTACGATGTGGTTTTCGCGTAGATTTACAGTTGAAAATGTACAGAACCTGTTGCCGTGTCTGTGAACACCAACTTTACTTTAGTTTTACTATGTTCGTCTCAAAAATATTTTCGCTAAACGAAGCTGTAGTCATTTTACAAAAATAAAAAATACGTTTTATATAAACTTACTTGAAATACAAATGTTCAACACGGCAGTTGACTTGGTAGAATAAGCTTGACCGTCGCCCAATTATTAGGTTGTGCTATATATTAGTTGTAAAATTATGCAAAAATACGCGTGGTGCAATTGGAACAGCTTGTTAAAATAAACCCATTAAGGGGCCCGCCTACATAGTGCCTTAGCGGCCGTTCGACCTCATGGACGTGGAATTTCCCACCACAAAAGCGGGATTGGGTCAACTCCTGTTGTGGAAGAGGTTGTCTCTCGCTCTCTCTCTCTCTCTCTGTTCTTTTGGCTCGATCTCGCGAACCCTTCAATTTTCCACAACACTGGCTGCATATTTGCAATCCGTTCAGCTTTTCTCAGAAAAAATACAATGTTCTGTTTCATGGTAGTGTTCGACTATTTCTGATACATGTCTTTTGAACTTGATGTCTGCTATGTGTTCTTCGATTCGGGTAGAAATGCTTCGTCCTATCTATCCATCGTATGCATTTTCGCACAAACAAGTTCTGTGGTAAATGCTACAACAGTGTTTGTAAGGTTCTATGTTTTTTATGTTATGAAAAATAATATTTAGTTCGTTTTTTTGCTTGCTAAATGGTTCTGACATCATGTTTCTGGAGTAGCATAGCAATTTTCTCGGTGGTTCTGTTGACATATGGCAGGAGGTCGATATATGTCTTTTCTTGGGTCTCGGTTCGATCTTTCTAGTTTTTAATTATCTTAATGATATCTTACTAGAAAACTCACGTGTTCAAAATATGTGTAGGAAATATAAATGTGACAAGCGTATGGCCACAGCCACAAAAATGAAAGTGATCTCGTAAGCCTACCTTTTCTTTGAATATTGAGGTATAAAGCCTGATGTGAATGCATATGAAGAAACACAGGAATTCAGTTGACAAATACCCAACGATGAATGTCTGGGTCTCTATTTGCTGTAAAATAGTTTATAAGTTACCTGTACCGAATGTGGCCCGCTAGTCGCCATTGTGTGGTAATGCCATGGTCGATGTGGGATCGATACATACTAGTCTCCAGTATGAACATACACTATCCTAAATATCTGTCTTTCGGTACAGGTGCCTGAGATCTCTGGCAGAATAGTATATTAATCACACCGTAACTTTGTGTAGCTTGCTTTTCGTACTAAACATGTATTTATACACTGCTTTTAGGAATTAGTATAAAAATGTTTATACATGAATTTGTAAAGTCCATTATTAATTAGGTTTTAATATCGAATATCCTCTTGTATAACAAATAACAGTAGGTTCTTCATTCAACTATGATCTGTACACCAGGGCAATGAAATATAAAACTGCCAATTTTTTTTTTTTTTTCAGAAAATTTTAGTTTTGTGTAAGGGTAAATAATAGCAACATGTGTTTTTCTTGCAGGTATCATACATTTTATCACGTGCTAAATGGAAGGTGGATACTTAGCACCCTGGCTGGACAAAGTCTGGACCCAGAATATCTTGCGAGCTGTGGAGAATGATCCATCTCTCGTAATCACTGATTACCAAGTGAAAGACTCAAACAGCAAGGGCGACCACCACCTCAGTGAGATGAGCAGGATCACCATCCAACTACAGCGAGCTGGAAAAAAAGAAACAATGCATCTCCTTGGGAAGAACCTTCCGCCAGGAAATGAATTACAGAAAAGTCTCGCCAAATCATCTTTATTTCCCATTGAAATCAAAATGTTTCGCGATGTTTTGCCCAAAATCCAAGCCTTTCTAGAAACATCTGCGTCAGGAAAGTTCAAACCATTCGCAGCCAGACATATTTACTCAAAGAGTGACTTCCCGTACTGCTTGATTGTTACAGACCTGGCACCAGAAGGTTTCAGAATGCCAACGAGGCAACAAGGACTGGACCTTGATCACTGCATGCTTGTCATGAAGACTCTGGGCAGGTACCACGCATCGACTGTCGCATTACATGACCGAGACCCTCAACTTGTAGAATCTTTCAAGGAAAACGGAATGTCAGAAGATTGTTCAATTGATATTCTGCATGGTTTCACAAATCCCTGTGTAACAGCATTAGCAGAGGTTGTCAGGTCATGGCCAGAAGATGGTGAGGCAATGGCTAACAAGTTATTGAAAGTAAGAGATACATTCAGTCAGCAATTAAAGCAACTTCTTTCAGCTGAAAACAACCGACTGAACGTCTTGTCACATGGTGACATGACCGCCATGAATTTGTTATGCAAATACAACGATGTCACAGGCAGAGTGGAAGATGTCAGGTTTGTGGATTTTCAACTTTCCTGCTACAACTCATGTGCCATTGACCTTCAATTTTTATACACGCAGCTCTCAGAGATGGTGTGAGAATTTCCCATACAGAGGATCTTCTCAGAGAATACCACAATGAGCTGTGTTCAACACTGCAACTGTTGGGGCTAGCGAAGAAGGCTATTACATTCCAAGAGTTGTTGGAAGAATATGAGAGGAAGGGACGGTATGGATTTCTTTGGACTCTTGTAGCTCTACAAATTACGATGTCAGATTCTGAGAGCGCGGTTGATTTAGAGTCATCTATGAGTGGGACCACTCGGTCTAAATCAAATTATAACAGAGCGTCGAACAAGGAATATGTAAAGCAATGAAAAGACTATTATCTATATTTCATAAAAAGGGCTATTTCTGACTTCTTGAGGACCTATATAAACAATATAACTGCAATTTAAATAAAAATATATAAATAATTTTTGCGTATACAGTTATTAACTTATGCAGTTGTTTATCGCCTGCTTTTAAGTTACTGTCATTAAAATGTTTTGTCCATAGTTGGTACTGAAGTAGTTTGCCTTCAAAAATAATTTGACATACAAGTTTGTCTCATAACATAAACGAGTGCAGTAATTTTACCTTAATATAGTTTACCATAAATATATTTAAAATAATATATTTTGTATATGTTTTTTTTTTTTACGAATTTAGTGCCTAATTCCTGTTATCAAATGTTTCAACACTTCTCAAAACTTTGTGAAGTACTACACATCTTTTAAATATGCTAAAGAACAGAACATTAAAGTGTGTTTCCATTGTTATTAAAATAATGACGTTATATTTTATTTTACTCATTTACATTAAATTTTATGTTAAATATAATTTGTCAGTTATGTTAACTCATAGATCTAAAATCAATATGTTCCCTAATACGACTGCTATTTTGTAAATGGAAAACGTAACTGGAGATATTAACTAGCGTAATAATAATTTAAAATTATACATACCACAAAACTTCAGTAAGAATTTTCCCATTACAAAGTTGCCTGCTTGAGAATTCGAATAATTTTGCAGTTGACAGTTATTTCGTGCAGCTACATAATCAAATTAAAATGAAAAAGCAAAATGAGAAATTATCACTACCTATTAGCAATTTTAACAGAGGAATATATAATTTTGTTTGGAAGCACAAACATTTGTAATGTTATTTGCCTTCACTCTTATACTATTATGCTTGCTCATGTGGTATCGTTATTATTTTATGAAATAATTGTTGCAAATCAATTAATGTGTAAATTATTAACAGCTAACTAGACCCGCAGATATAATTAGTATTACACTATCACAAACCTTTGTGGCTGACATTGAACTGTTTTGCATTCGAATACCATTCTCCACGATATGTACAAATCACTCTTATTTATGTCTACTTCAAAACTGTCTTAAAAACTTGTAGCTTTTTTTATCAAATAAAAAATTTTAATATTTTAATAACACAAAAATATTCAATGCAGGTTTTGCATATGTTGACGTAGCCCCTGACATAGTTCACTCAGCACGAATAATTTCAGTTCTGTAAGTCAGTTTGTTTCCTTTTCATAAATAAAAATGTCTAGGAATTGACATGTCAGCATACAAAAACCTTACGTTGCTATAATAAATAGTCACATGTATTTCTATAAACAAATCAGTCCCCATACAAATACAGGTTGCTGAAAAATTCAATGCCTAAATCGATAGAGAAGATGGAGATAAATACAAATTATATATATATATATATATATATATATATATATATATATATATATATATATATAACCAGATAACCGTGTGCCGGAAACAAATAGTTAAAAGTAATGGGTATTCAGAGGTATCGGGTGTGATTGAGAAGACGACGCCGGTAACTGTTTACGGTACTTTACTTATTGAGCTATGTCACAATAAACGTTCAAAATTAGCAGCATTAACCTCCGCGAATAGCCGGTATCGATGCTGCAGGGTGTCCCGTGTTCGCTGGAACATGTATGCGTGGGTTGTGCTGTGTGTGTTTGTGCCAGCTACATACATTTGTGCACCTACAGGCGCCTCCGAGTCAACAGGGGCAAAAGACACGTCGATGTTAATGTAGTTAGTCCCACAGTGAGAAGTGGAATGGTATGATGTCCAGGAAAGTTGTTTGTAGCACTAGCCTGTATGACAGTTGCAGTATCAACACGGATTGCTGTGCACTGAGGTTAATAATGCTAATTTTGACAATTTATTGTAACATTGATAAAAAAGTTCTGTAAAGTTTTTAATCACATCAGATACCCCTGAATACTCATTGCTCCTAAACTATTTGTTTCCGACACATGGTTATCTGGCAAAATATATTTGTATTCGACTCTTTCATCTTCAGTTTTTAATTTGGGCATTGAATTTTTTAACATCCTGTATAAAAATATTAAAACCATTATTTTTTTGCAGATATTGGCCGTAATTTTATGTCATACGAACAGTACTGACAACTGTATTTCTACGTAGGATATCAGGTTATTTTTTTTTTCTCTATAGTAAATTAACATATACTTTTTATTCTTCAAAAAGTATGTTTACCAAAATTACTTTGAAGTAGAGGCTATGCCTAGGGTTTGACATCAAAAATTCCGCTGGTTCTTGACTATTAGACACTGAAGCTTGTGAATATTTCCATTTGTGGAATATGACCCTTCTGACACCTCATTATCAACCAAAAATTTACTCCCTATTTTGCGTTAGAATTAAAATATTTTATAATTGAATAGTTTAAATAAATGACACAAATTAATATTTCAAAAATAAGACCAAAAACTGAACATCAGATTGCAAAAATAATATAAAAATAATGTATTAAACTAACAAGCAAAATTAATATGAGTTACCGTATTTGACTCGGCATTGTATTTAAAATGAATAACACAAAAACACGTGATTCTGTCATGTAAAAATTGTTATAAAAATATTTAAAAACCATTTGACAACATTGTATTCTGCAGAAAGAAACAATGGTTTCATTTTGTTTTCCGGAAATATATAGTGTTATGTTGGTTGACTATTCTAAATAACAGACTCATGTGATTTAGTACCTTTTGTAGAAATGTGATTGCTCTTTGTTCTATGTACTGATATTTGTTGCATGTTGTCAATGATAAATGGACTATTAAATTATAACAGTGTTTGTAATTAAAAACTGCGATAAAATTGGCAGTATTCTTTAATCTAACACATATCACGAAGATAATGATTCAGCATAAAAGAGGTAACACGAAAGAATGTAATTTTTAATAGCAAATTACAAATTTATTCCATCAAAATGAGGAGGCTTCAATGCGGACGTAGATATGATAGACAAAACGTAGATATGATAGACAAATTTAACAGCTGAATTAGTATGTATGTTATTAACTCTTAAATACTCGTATTATTAGTTGGTTGGTTGCTTTCAGCAGAAAGTGAACCAATTAGACTTGACAAAAATTGAAATTAACTTTATTTATTTTTTTCATGCATCGTCAGATCTCCCAAAAGACTAGAAAGGAAAAGTGAAATACTACCCAGACTACGAGTAACAGCACACAAAAAACCGTAAGCTTATACAATATTAATTTTATACTAATTTTACTGCGTAATCTATGTCAATTTTTTCTATCCGTCGATCAGTACAAGAAAAAATACGTATACAACATTAATTTTAATATTAATTTCACTTCATAATCTCTGTTCATTTTTTCTGTCCATCGATTGCTACTTGGCACTATCACTGTCAAAACATAATTCATCTTAATATTTGTCGTTCCCAGGTCAATGCTTAATAATCCTCTCATCATATCTCTGTGTGCATATTCCAAGGTATTCAGAATGTAATTCACAACTGATGTTGTGCTGCCTTGCTTTGCATACGCTTTCACCCAGGAAGGTAATTAGTTTTATTCAGAATATTATTTTACATACACGCGCACACGTACGTGTATATATACATATATGTGTGTGTATTGTGTGGGGTGAGATTTTTGTCTTGAGACAACGAAGTATGTGTAAAACCATGCACTGATTAAAAAAACAGATAAATACGTGCTCAGTACTTATAAAATGCGATCTGGCAATATAATTGTAGACTCATGCCATAACCCTTAGGAACTGGGAGGAGGGCGAGGTAAGATGAAATCTTAAATACTTTTTTTTACTGCAGATTCAGATTTACAAAAACATAACACTTATTTATTTTTTGTGCTTGATAGATGCAACTGTAATCGACCAAAAAACGGAGTTATCTCGAGAAAAATGTATTGAAAATTTTGAAACTACTCGTGCCCAATTATTTGTAAAACATCTTGAATAAGGTGAGTCTCCTGACTCTTATTATAGGGGTTAATATCGGCGTGCTTTATTGAAGTGAGTTACCTTGCCTCTCAATATTGGGGTGCTTTATTAATGTGAGTCACAGTGCCTTCTCAATGTCTGGATTCTGGTTTTATTTACAGTAAGTGTTTAAAAATTTCCACTTGTACGTCGGTGCACTTATTAATTCGCACTTGGAATGACACGATACAAGTCGGAAATGTATCCGGTGTAATATTACTATATGCATTGGCGATACGCTGAATAATATTATCGTGCGTCGTTGACACTTCGTTAGTAACTTCACTGTTTAACCCCACGACCGAAAGTGCTGAATATAAGATCTAGCAAACATTGCAGGGCAAGACTCTGGACCGCAACATCCGACTCACTGACGATTGTGGACACGTTCTAATACTTCCAGTGCTGCTCCAGAATATTGTGCTAGACAACCATCATCTTGAAACTACATTGTTTGTTGCAAGTCCAAGGGATTGTCTTCTAGCATTGT
The DNA here is from genome assembly GCA_003012365.1 of Medauroidea extradentata. NCBI lineage: Eukaryota > Metazoa > Arthropoda > Insecta > Phasmatodea > Phasmatidae > Medauroidea > Medauroidea extradentata. The sequence continues at coordinate 406 of PNEQ01063607.1, read as the reverse complement.
TGGAATATCATCCTCCAAGGATGTTCCTTAATTATCACAGTTTAGTTTACCCTCGGTAAAGAAAAGAACGATGAGTTTGTGTCCCATTATTTCACACCGAACATTCACAATCCACAGACGCTTTTGTTCGACTTGGCGTAAATAATTTCATTTTCGTGGTTGTACATTTCCCTCGATAAAGAAATGTTAGTAGATGGAAAAAGGGGCTCCGAGCGCAGGGGAGGGGGGAGGGGGAGCGGGGGAGCCGCGGCCGCCATCTTGGATCCCGGCCGCCATCTTGGATGGCGTCACCCGTCCGCCATCTTGGATGACCTTGACCTTTTGCAGTCGCCATCTTGGATTGCATCACTTCCGGTCGCCATCTACTTCCGGTCGCCATCTTGGATTGCATCACCTGCCTTTGATG
>PNEQ01063606.1:0-34773 GCA_003012365.1 Medauroidea extradentata | reverse complement strand
TCTACTGCCACGAACAACGACGACGCACTTCAGAAACAATAATTAACGTATTTTCTTAACATGTGAAATAAAAAGTATGTTGTTTTTAGGCTGGCAAACGTAAAACATAATATACAGATTACCGATGGTTTCACATCATTTCGGCAATGATACTCAAAGTAATTTCCAATACTTTTGAATGTGTATATACTCAAAACGGCAAACGCACGCAAATGATGCAACCAAATATGCAACTTGGCGGCGAGAACCTAACTCTGATGCCACCTGTTGGTGGAGTTTTGAACTGTCTGAAGCACGGAGCAAGCTGTATCGACCACGGCGACTCAAGGTCGACAATAGCGTCACATAATTCTCGCGCCAATCCAGTCTAATTATAATATATGTATGAATGTCAATAAGATCATAAGTAAATATTTTGAAGTGTATTAAATACAGACAGGTCGAGTTCGTCATATGTTCTTTCACTAATGTTGTATTCAAATAGGAAAATACACGGAACTACGTACAATAAATCGCTACCAACCATACAAGCAGTAAAGTAATTCTTGTTAGTGGTGATGTATATGCAGTAACGGCTAGTGATTTTTTTCAAAGGTTAAATCTTTAGTGCTCACTTTATTCCGAATGGCCTATACTACTACTTTCTGCGGTCCCACTCGCTGGACACCCTCGAACACTCGTCGCAACCCAATACTGCTCGTCACTATCACTTGAGCTCGCACCAGGCATCTGCCAGCCAAAAACTATCTCTCCTCTGCTGCAGTTCTCCCTTATATACCCACTCCAACATCTCGAATTCTCTCAGCAAGTCTCTGATCTCCAACCTCCTGGAAATGTGCCGCTTCAAAGTCAAGCACCTTCCCGAGAGATAAAAAATGAACTGGAATACTCAAGATCACGATATCTCCCTCGGTTACCCGATATAGGGTGCAGGTGGTCGCCACCGCACATGGGCGACACAATGTATGCAGAACCTCTTTCTTACTGTCGCTGTTGTATCAGCTTACACTGCCCGACAGCCACGGCGCTGAGGAGTGGGTGCGAAGGGGGGTGTCCTATAGCTCTGCCACCACTGTATCGTACTACACCACCCAGCCAGACAGTCGCGACTCGCAACAATATATTCCATTTCTCGTAGAAATTGTTCCAAGTTTACTGAGCGAGGGATGGCGAATATGATTAGAAAACAACAGCGATTTGCTTAACAAGTCGCCGTTTTTAAATGTATATAAAATTTACATGGTATTTTCATGTTCAAATTGTTTTACAGAAAAAAAAACTACTTGTATGTTATTTTTATCGTTTTTAAATGTTAAACTTACCTAGATTTAAAGGCATTTTCCATGAATTGTCTGCAAGAATATGGTTCTCAATGTATGTAGTCATTTTCATTTCCTTTGAATCACAAAGAAGCGGCCTAAAGTTGTACTAAATACCCTGTCTTCAGTAATATTGAAATGAATAGTTTTTTGGGCAAGAAATCCAAAATAAACAAAGAAACGAACAAAAAACAACTGTACTTCACAACCATACTACACTTCAAGGAGATTACAGTTTATTAAGCGGCTAATGCGCTCGCCTCCTACCAAACGAGTCGAATTATCTTTGTGATAGGGTCGCCCAGGATTTTCATTTGTGCTGAGAATCGTGCTGGCCAATGATGTTGCACTTCGGGATTTCTACGGGATCTCCTATTTTCCCTGTTTTTTTTTTTTTTTTTCATTCTGGCCTCATGTCAATCGGGGCCGCGGTGGCTGAATTGTCAGGTCATTCGCCTCCCACCAAGGCGATCCGGGTTCGATTCCCGGCGGGGTCAGTCCCCAGATTGTCGCATGTGGGAATCGTGCCGGACGATGCCGCTGGTCGGCGGGTTTTCTCGGGGATCTCCCTTTCCCCCGCCCCGTCATTCCGGTGCTGCTCCATCCTCACATTACCTCACCCCTCACCAGCGCTAAAGACCTCGATGTTGAGCGCTGACCAAAATCTCTCACTCACTCACGTCACCCCTCACCATAACTGATAACATGAATGATAACGCCAGCCTCACACGTTGCCCAATTCCGTAGCAAGTTTATATCCCCATTTTCTGTTCGAGTTTCTTTTTTTTTTTTTTTTTTTCGTATTTATCTATATTTAAACACCTTCATAAGGGGTAAATTTCCTGGCATAGCAGTTTTCGTACCCAAATGCTTGCACAGGAACGCGATATAGCGTGTTCTGTTTCTCTGTTTTTATTTATGTCGGCTTTCTACTCACAAGTTTTTATCTTCATATTCGCTTAGTGTTGGTCTCACAACAAAATGTCATCTATACCACAAAACTTTAACTCACCTTTGTTTATTCCAAAGCGTTGATAAGACTACAGTAACCACGCCCTTAGTTCGTTTCTGCGGTCAAGTTATAGTCCACAATGTAAAACTTCCATGTCTGATAAATCAACACACTGCTGGAATGACAGTGCTTGTGAACATTTGCTGTTACCACGTTATGTATCGTGTGAATAAGTACGTGAAGGAACGAGTTGTTTCGTTTACCAAAATTGCTACAGAATATGATATGCCCATAAGTGTAACAGTAATATGCATTGTGTACGGTGGGCATAAGCAAGCGCTGGTCGAAATCTCTTCACTCACCACTCTTCCAGGCATGTGTAAGAAAGAGTTAAGCCACGAGATATTTTTAACTGCACATCGCAGGTGCCAGAATATTTGCCTTCCAGCTTGAGGAAACTCCCAGAAAAGATTTCTCGCTACTGGCAGCCAGACTAACAAGTTACATTGGTCGGTAAATAAATGGCTCCTCCCTCATCGTGCGTTTACAACTCACTGGTGAGTCTAGCAGGCGAGACTGTAGTTGTCCTAGTAGAGTGGGGCAGGGGAGACTCCGGGAGTTCTGTGACAGGCAAGATAGACTCGACAATCCTCACTTGTTCTCCAGCACGTTTGACAAGATCCTAAGAACGCTTCTTTACACTTCATCTTACGGAAAGTACAAAGTTTCAAATTTTTCATTTAATTTGAGGCAGGTATGAACTATGGTATATAAGGAGAAAAAAGTAATAAAAATAATATAGACTGCATATGGAAATCATTTAACTTCGAAATGAAGACACGAATTTCCTCCACAGGCTATAAAAAGTGACTGACAAATTTCAGTAATTAGTGTGTTGAAGAGTTTTGGCCAGTTTTAACTTCTAGGTGTTTACAGGAGTGACATGAGGCGAGTATATAGCAGCGCTAGAATGAGAGGTGGCGGACAAGTGATATCTCTGAGAACACCCGCCAACAAACGGCACGATAACTGTTCACGAAAATCTGGGTCCACCCCCGCCCCCTTGACAATATCGAGCCCGGACCGCCTAGGTTGGAGGTGATTGCTCTAGCCACTGTGCAACCGCGGGCATAACTAGAATCTGTGTTTTGGTAACTGTTTGAGTGATAAGGCGACTGCTATAAGGGCAACCACACTGCAGGCTTTAGAACTGAAGTTTTGGTCTCATAGAAGCTGTTATCCACGTTAAAATTAGTTGTATCATGTATTCAAGTGTAAATTATACGACGTTCTGGTGATGTTGTATTTAATGATTATTGAAATGTTTACTATTCAATTAAAATACCTCCATTAAACTTTATTAGTCTTGAATGACGTTAAACGTTCCAACTTGTAAGAAAATCCATTTTTATCATTCAATTTCCTTCCAAAGGATGAGTCATGTTTGCTGTTTGAAATACGCCGTTCATGAAAAACAATATTTTTACGTTACCTGTAATAGATTTATTAATTTTTTTGCAGCATCACTTATGTTTGAAATAACACAGGCCGCATTCGATGTATGACTAAGTCCGTAACACTAACATTTGGGAAATGCACTGAATTATTGAATTTAAACCACACGGGAAAATACTGGTTTAAAATAAAAAATATATACATAACTATTCAATTATGATTCTTATCTAAGCTCCTAAAAAAATAGCCAATTAATTGGTGAACCAAAAATATGCAGCTTCTCTTAATAGCTGCATGACAGTTCAAATTACAGATGAAACTGATTCAATAGAATTATGTAAATCTAATACCTTTAAATGCATATTTACTTTTAGGCAAGCTGCCAATAAAGTTTCACTACATTTCAAATGTTACAGGTCGCAAGAAAGAAATACACAGTGTTAATTTATAAAAGTATATACAACGTTGTTTGTGAATTTCTGACAATATTTCCCTATTAGATAGTTAGAGTGTATTTCGTGCGTTAAATCAAGAAACCTGCGTCAACAGGAACGAACGTGTGCCTTCTTCTGCACAAATGTGACAGGATGCTCGCCAGAGCTACCAATATGAGAAGATACCATGCATTCCGTTCATAAAGTAACTGAACATAGACTGACTACATCTGAGTACAGTGAAACAAATGTATTGTTGTAGGTACCATGATTCTATTAAAATAGGGACAACAGTCCAATTGGGTTGTTTGTTCTTTTCTCCTTCTACAGAACATTGTTGTACGAACAATGGAGGTATGATAACCAAACTACGCAGTTGTCCCTATTTTACCAGAAGCCCAAAACAATTATTTTCTTTCAGTGTAGTGAGCATGGGTTACGCAGTAAGGAAAGTGTAATGGTATAAATAAACATACAATTTAATTTCACTTTTCTCATGAACAACCATGTAGCGACATACGCGTTTTATTTTTAGGCGATACTATTATACATCCAACATATTGATCTATTCAAAGAACAATGAACAAACACTTCAAACCACGATTTAAATTGGTAATGTTTAAAATAAACTTAATTTTGGGAGGGAAGCAGTTAAATAATAATCATTTCGATATTTCGTTATGTGAGAAATTTAAACTTTATTAGTATACCCAAATATTTAGAATTAAATTACACACAATAAATTTACGTACATTTAAGACTACTTCAGAAAACACGAGCAGTAAATACATAACGTTAAACGACTAATATGTTGATAACGCTCTTTGAAATTGTATAAACTATTACAACGTCTAAACAAAACTATTCGCCATTCAGCAGCGTAATTGAACCATCATCAATATCGCTTAATGCTGTCACAATTGGGAGTACAATGCTGAAACAGTTTAGTAAGACGAATAAAAATTCAAGGACCCCGCGGGTATACATAGTTGACTTCAGCATTTAATAATTTTTGAAATTCGAGATATAGTCAACTTCAACAGCTGGATTGACAACAAAATGCCTCACCGAAGACATGACAAACTAGTCAAAGCTCGTGTGTGCGCACACAACTACATGATCTACCAGTCACTAAATTCCATAAAATATAGGAAGCAAATTCCGTACCAAACAGTACAGAATGACTAACAGGCATTTATACCAGAAGGGAATTTCTAAGGCGGGCCAAAATAGAATTTATAAAAAGACGAACCCTCAAAAATATATATGATACCTTACCGCTCTCGGTTGCCGCCATGGAACCTGGCCTCCTACCTCTATGCAAGTAAACTGTTACCAACTACGTGTGACCTCAACTAAAAGCGAAAAACAAGTTAGAAAGCCCACAGTTAAAGTTAGCCGACCGACAGTTACGGCCAAGGCTACTGCTCAAGTCCAAGGCATATAAGAAGTATCAGATACTCCATAGAACAAGAGAGAACTTCCCGCTGACGATGCTAGGGGCGATCACAGTCACTTTGTTTCACGCACTGTACGGTACATCATACAAGCGACGATTAGCTGCTATGAATGTTTGTGTGATTTTATACATATCTTCTTCGTGCAGCACTGCACAGTGTTTCTCATACAAAATACTATGTCCCTAACATTCTCGTTACTTCACTCCACAATGACTACTGTGTGTCTCTTATATATTTATACAGGAGTTCCATATTTGTAGTACGTCAGATAGTATAATATAGCACTGCTATAGTGTTCAACACGTCTGACTGTTAGCCTATAGTTACACAAGCTAACTACCAGGTAATTGACAAAAATTGTTACAAATTATCTGCCAATAGTACAGCATACGTAAACTACAAACTGTGTGGATAGTACAATGCACTAGACTTGTGTGAAATAATTGCAATGTCATTACACACATACTGTAACATAAACTGATTACCATCGCCAAAGTGAAGCATTTTTATAGATTTCCGTAATCTTGTTTTTCGTTCTTTTTATATCCAAGTATTTTAACTTTATTATTTGGTATTTACAAGACTGTTGTCGTAGCTATAGCATTTCACTGAACTTCTTAAGTTAAAACATAACTGGTTTTCAAATTACAATTTTTATTATCTTTATTAATAAGTCAGTATAAAGTTTATTTAAGTGTTGGGATGATTGTAACTAGTGAAAATAAATTATTCACTATCTTCGTAACAATTCAAGCAGTTTGTAATAACATTAGTATTATTTGTGTCACTGGGTTGGGTGCAAGCTTTATTTACTGGTAAGATCGCACTTATTCTACTACAGCGATCCATGTCCAAAAGGGGGGGGGGAAGTTATCTGGGTAGTCATTTTGTAGAACTTGACTAACACTGTCATAAACTTGTGAGTTTTATTTTATTACTACAGTTTACTGGACCACATAGTGTAACCGTGCTACTGTGTTACACAACCTACGTTTAGCCCCCCCCCCCTTGCCACCACAAACGCGTTACACAATCATCGAAGACGATCGCAGTCCAGACCACATTATAGCAACATGCCTATTTTTTTAGTTACACCGCATTGCAAGACAGTAACTATGCCTGCAGTATCACGCGTTACAAAAAATGCAAACTTTTGATATAGGATTTTATCGAAAATCTACGATTTTTGCAATTTCCGAAAAAACGACCATTTTTTATTAAACTTTCCAGCCTGTTTACTTTTGTACATTTCGTCATGAATGACAGTGGAGTGTTCGGAAGTTTGAAGGCGAAATAAGGAGTTATGTTCCTTTCAAACAATAATGGGACAGTGATTTTACCGAATTACATAACTTAATGCAGAAAAGTCATCTTCCAGACATTATTCAGAGTTTCATTATTTTATGTAAAAGAGTTGGTAACGTTTGAACTGAAATATAGGTCTAATTTAAGTTGTTCTTTTCAGAGTAGCATTACCCGCAGTATATTAACTTTAAGGACAAATTGAGAACACATATTCGACATGTATTTTGTGAGTTATGATCAGACGAAAAGAGCACACCTCGTCCTGACACGTCCCGTATAATTCTCGGAACATAAATGTAGTATCATTATTTATTTCTGTAGTATCTTCGTGTTCTGTACCCTGCAGCTGGTAAATGGCTTCTCTTAAGACCTCTAAGCCGCTAAGGAGTACACCGTAGTGTTAACTTTGAGTCCTAGTTGAAATCCCGGTTACCCCGCAACCAGCAGTACTTGAAAACACCACGTCAGGTTCCCGAACTTCATCATGAGACGTAATTGTCCGATTTTAGTAATTCAAGTTTTAAATTAAAGGTGAAGTCCTAGCAATGTAAATGGAAACATTATTTATCAAATACTAAACCAATATCATACAAATTTACTATAAAACTTTTCAAAAGTGTTTTTAAATTGCTTGATTTCAATGGTGATTCAATGAGTTGTGATTTTCTAATTAAAATTTCGCAACCGAAATTAGTTCCCAAGATTAAGTTAACCTTTCAGTAAAATTGTTTTATGTATAATTAGAATAAGGCATTTAGAACTTCACTAAATTAATTTTTCTTCGAAAGTTGCATTTTAATTTTAAAAAAAATTATTTTCTCTTATATTTAAATGTTTTACCCTTAATGTAATGAAAATCATATCAACCCTAAATGCAAAAAATTATTTTAACTTAACAGTTGGTTTCAAAAAGTTAACTTTAGTAGTTCTCTAAAAAAAAAAAAAAAAAAGCTTTAACTACGAAAATAATCGTGTATTTGGTCTAGGATGTACTGTTTCATGTGGATTGTGGCATGTCTTGAAACTACTCGCAGTGACTTCCTGCTGTGAGCGGAAATATATCATGAATACTGTGTCGTTCAGGATTTCACCAAAATCCCGAGGACAGAAATGGCTTCCGAGAAAGGAATGGAATCACGCAGGCTAGGTATTTTTCCTAGTATCGTGTACAAACAGTAGTATGACGAGTGAAAATGTCTCCAATCTACGAAATTTTGAAACAGAACCAGACATTTAGCAAGACGTTATTATAATTAAAACCAGTTGATACAGGACTCAGAACATAGAATGGAAGAGGTAAGGATGGTCAGGCCAGGATTCGAACCTGAGTCACCTAGAATGAAAGTCCAGGATTTAAATCGTGAGCCACTTTGCTTTGTGTAGAGCTCAAATCATCATTCCACGTGAATCTATGCTAGTTTACTCAATCAGTAGCGTTCTCTTACCAATCTATGGATTGATTTATATTTGTAGTTACTAAAATTTTAAACTTACCATTCATTACATGCCACAGAACCGCAATCGAATTCGTTCGACAATTTCGTCACACTATTCCTGTTTGAAGAAAAACGAAGAATAAAATGGCAACCTTTAAATTTTACGGATAACTTATGGTTTAAACAGGAGTAGATTAAGTTTGGCCTTGGCGCTCGACAAGGGTCCCGACTGACAAAATAGCCTAGATGTGAGCTTGATATATTTCTAGTAGACCTCACTGACAATTATTAAAATGTAAATAGCTGAAGATGCTATGTTTATTATTATTAATATATTGAACGTGTGTAAAAACTACTTATTGAAAGTGTTAAGTTTCGATATTTGAGCTACTGTGATCTACTCTATACGGCACCTGTACTCTGTTACATGAAGTAGTGAGTACGAAAATATGTGCGTTTTTGTTCCGAAGCCGAAACGTTTGTCAGTGACAGATTCTTTATGCGCAGAACGTACGTTTCAAAGCAAAAATAGACGAGGTTGGGCTGTCACATATGTTTCGAGTAACAGGACTCCTTGATGGAGGGAGGGGGGTTTTAATGCCACTGCGGGGCTGTACTTTCGCAATATGTAGGGCAGCGTGCGATTGATATCTGGTTTCAGACTACCTTCTTGTTCCCAGAACTGTCAAGACCACTCTTTGTAGTCTCTACCCTCCCATTCTTAGACACGAGACAATTGTCACGCGATAATCGGTCAACTGCTCTGCTAAGCACAGAAGTGGTGAATTCTTCAAACAAGAGCTTCTGCTGAATTATTTCTGTGACAAGTAAATGTAATTGAACGAGAATTCCCAAGCCTAATAAAACGAGCAAGTCAATTTTTTGTTTTACTTTGATTGTCTACATACTAATGCGCGTGTTTATACTGTTGACTGAACACTTTCCAGTAATTTATTTTCAATCACTTATAGTTGGCCTTGTACTTATATAGTAGTTGTTATGTAGAACTGTTTCTTGATCTGAGCAGTCTTGTTCGTTGAATATGCAATGTGTGTTTGCTTCCAAGAATTTGTCCAACTGTCCTAGTTTCTCATGTTAGATAAGAACACAGGGACGGAAGATTAAAATCCCTCATAAAAAGAGCTCTTTGCAATCCATTCTTCTTAGCCTGGCCTACAAACCCTGTATTATACGTACGTACCATTCTATATGCCACTCAGAACAAATTTCCATAAAATTTTTAAGCAAAATATATGTTTATTATATCTTATCACTTATGGGACAGCCATATATACTTGTGTTAACAAATTTCAAATATCACTTCGACGAACTTTTGCTCAATGTTGTGATTGCACCATAAATTAACCCTTGAAAATTCGTTATTAAAATAAAAATTGCCTTTTACATTATGTTCACAAAATTCAATTCTGTTTTTAACTCAGAGGTGTTATAATTTTGACGGCTATGTATATATGTCTGTTTACGGCTTCATAGCTCCCAGATGGATGAACCTGTTTTAAAACTTATTTTTGTAATTGAAAGATAGTCTCGTCGGGATGTTTCTTAGCTGTATTTGATGACAATATGTGCAGATGTTCAAAAGTTACGTCGCTTATCTGAATTTTTTTGAGAATTCCATAGACATAAAATTAAATGTTTATTTCAGTATAGTCGTTCCTAGGGACCATATTCTTAGCATGTATGGTAATCATAACAAATATTTAGTTGTATATAACATAACATACATACATACATGAATCTCAGAAGGATGATATTTTATACTGTGAATATTGTTGGTCACAAAACGTTATTCACATTATACTGTGAATTTACTTTATTTACTTTTAAGTTGTAAAAATACTGTGTATCAAATTATTGTTAAACGTAATAATTAATTTATTACTCGTGTATTAGAATTTTAAGCCATTCATATAACAAAAAATACTCCTTTCATTAAAAAGTAAAAAAAAAAAATGTAATATTATTGTTGACTGTTAAATGTGTCGTAACATCATTAAGTAAAAAGTGGTTTGTTAAAATAGCGAAATGAAAAAGGAATAAAAAAGGACCGAATTCACAAAATGAATAATCAATCAATAATGTTTTATTAAATGTAATTAAGGTTTGAGCTTATCTTTTTGAACGGTCATATATTTACACAATGTAGGCTACGTAACTTTTGTTGCACATACTAATTTTGTATCAAGTCTGCTAATTTAAACTACATACTTTTCTTCCTTAATGGTCCCCCGACACACTTTAGTATCGACAATATTTGCAACTATTATTTTTAACATTTTAAGAAAACTTTTGTGTGTGAGGTTTGTTAAAATGTTTGAATTAAACGTTATTTGTAGCGTTTTAAAGTTTAGTATCCATACAATCATTGTTGATTGATATTATGTAACGTGTTAAAATTTAGTTTTCGGAATGTAACTTAAAAAACATACATACCTTGGCTTTCATTTTCGTTACACGGTACAAAAAAAAAGGCTTTTAAGTTGAACTTTTAGCCAGCTTTCCTTTCGTAAAATTAAAACATAAATATTTGCTAATAGTTACGAAAAAATTAAATAATTCCAATAATCACGACAAATAACTTTCGAAGTGTTTCCTTCACTTCAGCAATATTTATCTTTTAAATTGGTTTATAATAATTATTGGTTTTATCGTATATGTTAGAATATTTAGAACATACGTATACTGTTAGTTATATTTATCTTTGTGAAAATATACCATATATCCTAATTTTTTTTAAAGTATAGCGCATTTGAAAACAAATAAACTGACCGACGAATGCCCATTTTTCATTAGTAGCTACTCACATAATTCAAAACATGAAATTGATACCTTTAAAATGCTTTCAAATATGTTTTATGTGTTTAAAAAATTCCTTACTTATTTCAATGAACGACAGCTCGTGAGGAAAAAGGAAAAAAATAAAGGCAGGAGTTGTTGCCATGGGGGAGCAGCTCGGTTGGAACACACTTCTGTCATAACTTTACAATTCGGGTTCGATGTGACAATTCATGCTGGACGAAGCCGCTGGCTGGTGATTTTTCTCGGGTATTCACCTATTCCGCTATACTCATTTATATTTTTCAGTATGACTAATGAAGCTGCAAACCAGTTCTAAAATTTAGTTCCATGTTCACTTAATTTTGAACTAAGTGCACTATTTTATATATTTAGACTAACCTGAAGTAACATATGTAGATATTTTTATATACGTTATTCACAATAATGTCTTACATTGCCACGATCGGGTCGTAACAACTTGACATCAGAAATTATTGTTTACAGTTTATTAATTTTATGTATTTTTAATGATTATATTGAAAAATGTAATCAAATTTAAAATATTAGCTTGAAGGTAAGTGTACATTACACAAGGAAACAAGAACGCCGTAGTAAAAATATTTACTGGTAAATGTTTGTGATAGTTACATATTTATAATCATTTAAAATCTCAAACAGTTAAAATGTTACAATGTTAATACTGTTTATTCTGCTTATATGACTACTTTGTCCAACTAATATAAAATTATACCATCTAATTTGTAAAGCACAAACTTACATACACCGATAGGAAATGATGGCATGCTTTGCTTATGTTGAAATATCAACTATCTAATCAGACCTTTCCTTTTAAACTATTTTATTATTTGCAGGGTAATTTTTTAAGTATGATAAATTAACTGCAAATATGAAGCTCTGTATATGGTTACTAAGTTTTCACGTGTTAACGGTTCATTTTTCGACGGCGCTGATTGCAATCAGAAATGCATTCAGTATTCCACTACATCCTTGCATCTTACCTAGTTTATGAACGATAGCTCAAAAGTTGTGGGTTCTTGTCTTTCTGCATCGCTGTGTCATTTCCGTCGTTAAGTTGCTTGAATTGTTTACAAATGCCGGTGAAAAGTTATCGAATCACAGAACTATTAACGAAGTTAAAACTTTTATCGATAGCTTTATGTGGCTCTCAACAATGTGGTTTTCAGAACGGATTAAGGTGAAATAATGTGGGAATGTAGCAATGGCGAAATACATGAGCAGGGGAATAAGGAAATCCATGAGAAAATCCGTTGGCCAGATGAATTGTGCAGCACAATTACTACATGAGTAACTCTGGGAATTACCCATCTAAATTTTGAACTCATTCTAAATGTGGAACCTGAGTCGCAGTGTTGGTTGATGTATGAGCACTCTGGCCCACAACCTACACTTACGAATATCTTCTGGCTGCAAGCTCATGGTTGTGAGACTCAGATAAGGAAATGGTTGGTAGCCGGCTCTGCATGCAGCTTACCGCTTACCTTGACTGACGGGTCGTTATCTCTAAAGTGCACATTTTTCCCTAAATATACTGAGTCAGAAACACACCAGAGTTGGCTGGGGCTCGTCCGTAAACATTCTATTAATCGGTACGGCTCAATGGCAGGTTCCAATATTTCTTATTTCTTATTTATTTCACGATAATACGTAATATATTTATTAACTTACTCAGTACATTACAATATATTCGTCATAAAGCTGGTATACGAGGGGCATTAGTTTAACATGTAGAAATTGAAACGACGATACATTCCAGCTCACAGAAACAAGAAACCCTTTAATATTTAATGTTTGGGAATGTCATTTTATAATCTTAAAAGTATTTAAAAATAAGGAAATTAACGCCGGCAGACCGCAACAGCTAAACATACCTGTTAGCCCAACAGGTTACAAACGAAGAAGGGGACAGAACTAGTATGACACAATAATTCTGTTCGCCTTTGTGACTAGACAACATTTTGCGTAAGAAGGTTTGTGTTGATATTATGTTGTTTAGCATTACTACGGAATAACATTAAAATAATCGGATGATCTTGCCAAAAAAAAAATCTTAATTTTGAACAACTACGATCACTTAACAACTGCAATTCCTCTTATTTCTTTGATGTTATTTACTTGTTTGTACTTTCACTGCTTTGTTTCTCAGTTTTATTCCCTACTTGATTTATCAGTACATTTTAAGACCTATTTATATCTGCATGTTTCTGTTACATTAGGTTTATTTTTCCTTATTTTTTAAAAGTGGGTTAGATATATGCTTGACAAGAATTCATATTTAAATATTATATTACGAACTAATTTTAACAAGTCTGTGACCAGTTTACATAGCATTTAATATACACATATTTCTGTTCTTCAGTTTAACTTTACACAATTTATATTTGTAATTTTACGAAACTTTGTTTTACCGAAATTTCTTATTTCTGTTAGCCAAAGATGTCATAGTTCAAAAGTGTGAATGGTATTCCAATACATCGTGCACGTTGGTGCGGTCACGTGTGTGTTAAGTGTGGTGCAAGTACTCACGTAAGATATCATGGGCAGGTTGAATGCGGCCGCCATGCGCGCCTCGTGCACGCAAGTCTCCTGAGGGCCTATGTAAGCAGACACGTTGGCGGTCCAGAGAGAGGCTGTGTGCCGTATACTGGTCAGTTCATCGCCATACGTCTCTGCCACTAGGAAGCTGAGGCGATGACCGCGAGCTGCCAGAGGACCAGAGTTGACTACCTCGACTGCTAGAGAGATGGCTCCTGAGATGGTCAGTCCAGGCCTCGTGTATTCTTGGTCGCCTGGCCGCCTCTGAGAACCTGCACAACAATACATCTGCCTCAATGGCGTCAACTGAACACTTACCAACTGAGATCTGCAGAACTTCCTGTGCCTGTCCATTCTCGAGCGCCATATATATATACATATATCAGGCAAGAAGATCTTTAGTTACACTTTACAGAAATGTTCAGGCTAATTATGTAGCAACTGCATACTCTACAAATTGCTCTTTCTACGTTTCCCGATCGCCAACTTCAAGCACAGCAGTTGTATGAGTTACTTACTTCTACATTTAAAAAATATCTTCGGTAAACAACTAACAGTTAAATATTTACTTTTTAGTCTATACATGTTTCGTTTTTATGAATGGTACACTATTTTATGATAGGCATTTCAAACACATTCTCATCGTTCACGAACCCACTTATTGTTTACCGTGTTAAGGTATTTTAATTTTATTATACTACGGTGTTTTATCTGGTCTAATTTCGTCCTCGCTATCCTGGCTAGTTATATGTACGCTTCGAGCAGGTATTTATGCTCGGGTAAATACAATTACACAAAAAATTATGTAAATGAGAAGCAACGTGCAAACATCACCTACCAGCAAGGCAGACACTGAAATCATCAACTCATAATTGTCAGTACAGACCAAACATAACCCTGATATTTAACAAGTGTGTGCTAGTGAGAAAGATACGGCAATATTAGTAACACATGAACATACTCGTGTGGCTTGCAGTGCTAACTACAACTGTATATGGTAACAATAAGCACGATGGAATATAAAAACTTATTCTGACTCTGCGACAAGTTTTGCGAAGTAAAGTAACCCTCAAAAATGTTTCATCTATGAATCCTAATGTTTAAATATATATTACGTGAAAATGATCATATATCCAAGAAATCCAAAGTAAAAAGTCCGAGCGTCTTAGACAAATCATCCATGGGCAACAGACAGTTTCCGTGTGAATACACGTTTAAGGTTTTATGCAATTACTTTTAGTCAAAGCAATTGCGTTTATGTATAATTTTGTTCTTCAGATATTTGTAAAACGCTCATAAATATTTCATTTACAAAAACTTCTGAAACACAGGACTATTTCTTGTGCTACAATTAAATAAAACACTGAAACCTTCCTTCGATGGATGATACATGAGTAAAGGGCCGAGCAAGTTTCAAACCAGAGACCCACTGGAAAAACATCTTGCAAAGGTTCACCAACTAACACAAAATTACACTTGCTTGTTATGTAAAGTGCGTTAAAAAATTAACTAAACAGTGTTAATTTCAAATAAATTAACTTTCAACGTTACTACTAAGAGGAAGATATTTTTAGTATGCTTTGAACGTTAATTTATCATTTACGCAGTGAAGCGGATTTTTCGGAATTCGACTACTAAGGGGAAGATAGATGTGAAATGTGTTTTCTATAGTTCTTCGATATTTAGTGAACTTTCAGAAATTCAGAGTTGTTTTTGATCCCGTATAGTAGTAAGGTAAATGTGTTTACATCTCGTCTGCAGCGAGGACAATATAGACGGCGACACACAACTAGCTGGGAGGAGTCGGCCATGGCCTTTGTTAAGGAAACATCCCAGCAATCGTCTGGAGTGATTCAGGTAAACCATGATTTTACATAACTATTACGTAAATACCGAAACAGCAGTTATACGATTATTTCGAAATTCGACTCGCTAGGGAGGAAAAGGGAGCAAATATGGTTCTAATGAATCGTTAGCATTGAAGACGCTGCCCTCAGTAAAATCTTTTAAATTTTTTATTTATTTTTAAATATTTATTTATTTTTGCAAAACCGTACCTAAGTGACATGTGACATTAAAGAGTATGTAAGGGTTTGAAGGTTTCGTAAAAAGCAGAGTTTACTTTTCCTACCGGAAAATAACGTCTGACAAATGCATTAATTACTTCTCAACGAATTTACGCAAAATACTACACTAATTTACCCAAAAATGCCAGTAATTTTAATGTTATGTTAATAGTGTAAATTGATTTTTAACTTATTTCTAACCCGAACAATAGTTGCGGGAATGTTAACATGTAAACAACCTTTGTTTCCTTCGCCAGCGATGAGCGTCAATTGCGATGTCAGCAGCTCGTGCAATATTCCCGACGCCTCTGGCTAGCGTCAAGACTCAGATTGTGTGGCACTTGTCGCTGGGCGTCACGTCGCTATAATGTGAAAACCGCTTTGCTGGTATCGCAACCTTGAGATTAATCTCGTGAGTTGGTAAGACATTTAGGCTACTGCTGTCTAGGAACTTCAGCCGGTAGTACCACATTTGCGATTGTTGCGAGAAAATAAAACACTGAAAATATTATAATTAGTAATTTGTAACTATTTAAAGTAAAACATGGAAAGGCAGGTAATATATTTATTTTAAATAATTGCAAAGTACTAAAGGTACAATTGTATCTATCATTCGACAGAACATGCATTTATAACAGGTTATATTCTTATTGTATGGCATCTAAAGTGGACTTCATTAATTGTTACCGCCTTGCAGTTCCTAATGGTCAGAATTGCGCGTTTGCTCAGCCTAACAGGAATTCAGGGTTCAGAACCTCCAGAACCATAGACCCATAGCATAGACGGAAGCTACAAACAACTGTGACACTTAACGTCGAAAGTATTTATGAAAACCAATAAAATAATAAAATATTCATTCCCTAGGCACAAATAGGCTGCACAACAGAACGTCTCGAGAGAATTTCAGAATGTCACTCCTGTATACATTGTTTCATCACTGATCGTACTTGAGTTTCGAAACACCAGACTTAAAAGTTTATGAACTAAGTATCTGCCTGGTAATTACGATATTTTATCCAGTAAAAAACTTACATTATTTATTTCTTTGTATATGGCTTTCACGGATTCATTATTCTGAAGCAAACTAGACCTCGGTATCTCAACTGGTAAGAGATATATAATTGAAGCGAAAATCACGACAGTAAATCCGTTGAGTCGAATCTAAATATATGATCCGGTAAAAAAGTATTGTTTCGTCCTCTTCACAGCTCTGGGAGTCCGAATTTTAAAAAATCCTGAAATTTTGACGAACATTTACGTAATCACCATTATGAAGCGATACGCAATTATATTTCCCTAAGGGTTCTATCGATATCGCGGATTTTCTTAAAACACAATTCACGACTATTCATTTCTTAAGCGATCGAATTAAGAAAAACCTTTAATAAACTTGTAGGTAATTTTATGGGCGACCCATTGACGTGACAAATACTATGGGTTCAAGATATATTGGTGAATCATTGAAAATACTTTTCCCTTTTTTACCACTTTTAGAAAAATCGTGAAATTTCTTTTCAGGCATTCAGGAAGTGGAATTCTCAAGCAAATATAACGTCAGTATCAGACAAGTCAATGAGGTAGATACATATTGCTTATGAATCGAAACACATGTTACGTTCTTTTCGGGGTGAGATCTGTAAAA
This sequence comes from Medauroidea extradentata, assembly GCA_003012365.1. Lineage (NCBI taxonomy): Eukaryota > Metazoa > Arthropoda > Insecta > Phasmatodea > Phasmatidae > Medauroidea > Medauroidea extradentata. The sequence goes on along the minus strand of PNEQ01063606.1, from coordinate 17,331 downwards.
AAATTTAAATGTAATCATTCTAGAGGAAAGATCACTTCGATATTGACTGATATGGCGGAATAATCGAAAATACATTTTACTTATATTCACAACCTAAATTACCGAAATTCGAAACATCATAAAATCATATTTTTTTAGACATTTGTATGACTAACCAAAAGTATTAAAAATGATGATAATAATCCATTCGGATATATATATATATATATATATATATATATATATATTTCCTCCCTTTTTACCCCTAGGGAGTAAAATATTTAAAATTACAAAAAAAACTGCCCTTGAGAATTTGTGTAATATAGATTTCGAAGCAAAAAATAAACTGTGTATCTTGATAAGTTACTAGATATCGAGGAATAATCGAAAGTACATTTGACGTCTTTTCTCTTTCTTGGAAGTATAATTGCGAAAAAAAAAAATCTGAAAATACGTTATACAATTTTACGAGCATGCAAATGAAGTTAAAATCACGACGATGGCCCTTCTGGTTGGAGAAATATCGACGATTCATTGAAAACATATTTTAACCCATTTCACCCAGTTAATGGCAATTTTTTGAAAAAAACATTTCTTAGTGCTCGTCTACGCCCTGAGGGAAGCCACTCTCACAATTTCACGTTCCAAGGCCCAGCGGTTTGGACCATGGTTTGATATGTCAGTCATTCAGTTAGTCAGATTGTGTTGACGTTTGTACATAAAGATTCTTGACATAGCCTAATTTAGTTTACACATTCACAGCTCTGCGATGATATACGGAATTTTACAGCTGTCCATATACTGCTGCACAAGAAACACCCCACGCGAACAGAACGCTGAATTGGAGACGAAAATGTTAGAGGGAAAATGTTATGCGACAACCTACACAACTATGCGGCCGCACAGCACGGAGAAGGTCCCCTGTTGTGCTTCACGTCCAGGTAGGTATTATGTAATTTATGTCACGTCAAATATACGTAGAATCATTTTGGACTGCCGGGATTTGAACCTGCGTCCGTATTACGTGTTTGTTTCTGGACACTGTGTGTATTATAACGTATGTTTGTATGGTGGTCCAGGGAGATAGTGAGCGTACCTGTCAGGTAGCCGAGCAGGAAGGTGTCGCCCAGTGCAGTGTCGAGCAGCGAGGCGAACAACAGCAGTGGCCACATTCCCAGCTGACAACAGACGTGGCCTGCATCTAGCCTGCACCTCGCCACCTGTACACACACATACAGTGCCTTGTATTTCGCTGCTCTTGGTCACATTATAGTATGGCAGCACTTACTATTATGTACACACCTTAGACCCGTCTCAACCCTATATCGCAAGTAGTTTCTAGTCAAACCAACACATCCAAGACATTTTATAAATAGTTAAGTCTATACAACTAGACTGCAAGGCTCCACATCCCAGATGCTCAAAATCTTTTATAAGCGTATTAATTATTAATCATTAATGTCCCCTGTACGTTCTGCAAGGATATATCATGAACGTAGTACAACTAGATAACTAAAATTTTTCCAATTCTAAGTTATATGTTGATGTCTACACTGCCCCTATGATTCTTCCTATTGTCATGTAAATATTTATAAATTTCTTAATTAGGATTATTCTAGTAACTCAAATTTGCATTTCAACAAATTACAATGTGTATAACAAAAGATAAGCTATTATCAATGGCACCAGTAGACATCTCCAACTACCTAGTTGTCTAGTTGCAGCATTAAAGCAACGATATTACATTTTCTTCCAAAAATATAACTATTCTGAGTTGTTTATTAGTGTTTCACGAATGCCATACCAAATAATCCATATACGCCCTAATATTTGCCCTTATATAGAAATTATCTAAGGTAAGTCACAAAATTCCAAGTAAACTATTTTATTTTCTTTCTAGATAATTGTATTGCATTGTAATATACTGGTCATAAAATGAAAACTTGATAAACAATTGAGTAAATTTCAGAGTTTCTACCAGGTTAAAGCTAATACACACAATCACACGCACTGGTGGGCCATAACATGTTACAACTACTATATCTGCAACACCAAGTAAGTTGTAAGTTGCCAGTAAATAAACGGATAAGTTCTGCGGAAATACATACTGCAAGGTTGCTCGCAGATTACATTAGTTGATATTAGTTGTTCTGGTGAGTGGCATAGATTGTGATATCCACTGAGAGGTAGTGGCATTGCGTTTACCCGCTGTTAGTGTGTACACAGTTAAGTCCGCTGAGTGTAGAACACGACAGCCGTAGGAAATTGTTTCCGTTTGATTTAGTGGTAATGACGACCATACACGCAACGCACACGCTGGCACTAAATATTTCATGATTGTTTGCTCTGAAAATAATGTCTGGGGCAAAACATCACTCTTTGGATCCATACTTACAGTAAATTGCACGTAATTATAAAAAAATTGGTAAATTTTTTAAAAATGTATTACTTTTCGATAAGGTTACCGAATATTTTATTTGGTATGGTATTTTTTAAATGAAATGCATATAACATGTAAAAATGGCTACTGTTGAAGGGAGTGTGCGTATATGACTCTTATATGGCAAGTAATTATTATTTAAATACAGGGAGGAAGTTGTAAAAGAAGAGAGAAAATATCGTGTAGCTGATAACAGGACTAGAGACGTGCTGTAATGACGCCTTTGTGTTGAGAGTTGGGCGGGAAGTAAACTGCCAGTCCTCGAGGCGGTCTGTAAACATGTCGCCATGCTTCTTACCTCTCAGTAGAGTACGAGGAGGGGATGATGCCCGCGCTCACACAAACTACGAGCCTAAAACAACATTTATATCATTTAAGAAGCATTAGCTGTTAATTCACCAGTTATTGAAGAAATAAATGTAATTTCTTACATAAAATACTGCTTAACTTATAATAACAAGCCAGGGACATGAATTTTAACAGTTTGCAATAAAGAGGATTGTATAAATAAGCGATCGCAAAAATATACATATTTCTGTAAATATATTTTCAGTATATTCTGTACCAAAAATATAAACTTTCACTACAATGCCATCAATTATTTTAGTTAAGAACTGAAGTTGATGTTACATTATTTATGGGAACTTTTCATTGAGCATTTAAGTTAATATTTAATCTCTCATTTCAAGGAGAAAGAAAATCACATTGTATTCATGAGAATTTTGTGTTAAAATAAATTTTGTGTTAACGACGTACCACTTTAATATTTTTTAAATATAATTTATTGCAAAACTAATTAATGAAATAAAAAGCAAAAATTGTCTCTGAGAGGAACTGATGTGTTCGTTACACAGATTGGAGACTTAAAAGCGACGTAATTTGCCTAGAAGAGTAGTGTGTATTGGTTGGGAGTTGAGTTAGCCAGTGCAAGAGGCCGATTAAATATCACTTTTTACGGGTGTAGCGATATATTTGCACCTATGTTCCGCCTGGATGCACTGTAATGAAAATAAATACACACTCAGAGAATTGCACGATGTAACATGACGCCTGATGGGTACAAACTTTTTGTATACATGTGCCTATGAATACTTTGGCGCAAGTGTATTTGGCTTGTTTGCGTATTCGCATGTAAAGTACGTGAAAGGGGAGGGCACTTTCAGATGCAACTGTGACTAGAGAGGGAAGTAAGGACCTGTGGTACTTGCTCTGAGACTGCGCTGCTCTGTGACTGTGTGAACAGTACAGTCTGGTGATGTTTAATAGGGACCCAGGACATCGATCATGAACGGCAGTCAAGCGAGCAAGTATATCCGCGATTCTTGGAGTGAGTGAGTGAGATATTTTAATCAGTGCTTAACTTCTAGGTCTTCAGCACTGGTGAGGGATGACGTGAGGTTATTATGGAACAGAGCCGGAATGAAGAGGGGAGGAAACGGGAGATCCCCGAGAAAACCCGCCGACCAGCGGCATCTTCCGTCATGATTCCCACATGTGACCGACCCCGTCGGGGATCGAGCCCCGATCGCCTTGGTGGGAGGCGAATGGTCTGACCATCCTGCCCTCGTGGCCCCACGGTTCTTGGAACTAAGAGTGATATCTTATATACTTTGATAAGGATTGCAGTGTAGAGCCAGGAAGTTGACTCGATATATTAGCGACTCTTCGCGGTGAGAAGTTTTCTGAACAGTCAGAGGAGCTCAGATCATGGGTCAGCGGTCTGACATGTGTCTGTTATAACTTCGCGACTCGTTGGCAGGGAATCAATAACAAAGTTTGATTGATAGCAGTCGTGGTGGACGTAGAGCAAACACGGCCGAGGATCACACTCGTGGAGAGATTAAGGAATCAGTTCGCAGCTAGAGTCCAGCCTGCCCCTTCTATACAGGTGCCGAGAAGTGCATTTTACCAAGTACTTGTGGAATATAGTCAAGTATTTGACTTTCTCGATGAAGTCAAGACTTTTAAGAGCTTGGGTCGGACTGTCCTACAAATTTTACGATAGTTATTTTTTTAAAACATTAACGGGAGTTGTTTTTTGTAAAATCACTCTGTAACTTGATTATCTACTCTAATTTTGCAATACAAAACACAGTGTGATGGCAGCAAATTAGCTAACGAAATTTCCTTGTAATTAATAAATGAGTTTAAATCACAACGTTTATCTCGAAAAAATAACGTTACACAGAAAAATCTATTTTAAATAAAGTTAAAGAGCAATTTTACGTTAATGTCTCTCGTCTTGACGGTCTGCAGAGCAGAAATGATATGTGACACAAGAATTACACAGAAGTATCCGAACAAAATGGATAAAACAGCAATGAATAAGCCTTAAGATATATGGTAAGGGTAGTATTTTGACTCTTAGAAAACAATTATGGAAATAAGGACTACATTCTTTCTGCTTAAATCTTACTGCAATACACTGGCACTGACAAACATATCATTTTTATGTAGTAAATTCAATTCGATCTTATTTGGTCCTTGCCGCGTGTACTTTCCCACTCTGCAGTCAATATAACATAAGTGAAATTTGAAATATTCCCTTGCTCCGAGGTTCAACGCGCAAAGGAATAAACAGACGAGGGCATAAAGGAACAACTATAAGAGCCGAGGAAAGGTCTTGATGTTTTACTAACAGGACAACTGAGATGTTACGTGCAGCAAGCATGTTGTAAAATTACAAATTTAGGCAAATTTATGATTAAAAAAATTTTCATTTTTTTTTTCATTTTTTAATTTACTTTTTTAGATATGTCAAACTCATTTGTTTGAACCTTATTTGATTTTGTTGAATTAGTACAGTGTCTTATGGCTTGCACGTGAAATATTGAAAACTATGTTTCCTTTCTAAATAATAAATCGTAAAACTTAACAGCACTACACGAACACAGTGGCAGTAATCAACTTACTCCTTGATACAAAAACTAATCAGGGAAAGTTAAATGACAACAAGGCTGTTACGTACCTTATAAAGAATATAAAAATACTTCTTACAGCACCTAACTCATTTCTTAGCCAGCTGGGCAACAAGTTTTAACTGCTCTTGAACAACAAAAACGCCTGAACATTCGAACGTTAACTACACTGCCAGGCCGAACACAAAACTCAAAACTGAAAATTGTAACTTCATCTGAAATACACTTCCTCAAATGTTTTGGTTCCCGGGGTCACCGCCTTAATTAAAATATGCAGTTCTAGAAAGTTAACAATAGAAATAATCACTGAAATTTGAAGAAATATGAAAGTCAATATAAATTAATTTAAATTTTGCCAGCTTTATGAGCAAACTTATTGCTAACATAAATAGATTCTGGTGAGCTATTTATAACGCCGTAATTCAGTAACTTATATTTCAACGCAAGAGATTGTAGTAAAAGAAATTGTTTATCAGGAAAAACACTTGTTAATTAAAAAGTATTTCCCAGAATGGCTCTATTTTTGTTTTTCTGCGTTTACTTTAAATTTCACAAAAATCCTATGAACATTTTAAACATTAATTCATGTACGTCGACATCTTACAGTTCTCTTTGTAAGACTCGCTGCACCTCGCCAGCACGTGTCACAAAAACCTGAAAAACATTCGAAACGAAAAAAAAAAAAATCTAGCATAGAGGCGCACGTTTGTAAAGTGGAAATATTCTGCTAGTTGCCATTTACATATTCGTATATAATATAGTAATTTCCCATCTCAGTGTCACATACGAGATTTGAACTAAAAACCTTCGATACAGATTTTTATTCTAAACGATGCCACAAAGACAGGTAATCAGAATCCTAATGATCATATACGTAGGCCCTAACCCAAAGAGGTTTATTTATTAATCGTACGGCAACAAGTAACAATATTGAATTATTGTCGCTAGTAATTCTCACTTTTCGGGAGTTCTGGAACATTTTACTTCTTTTTCCCAACCTTAATTGTTGAATTTCAAAAAATCCTGAAATTACTTTTTATGTATTAAGAATTCCTATCCAAAAATTATTTCGATGTATCAACAACTTTAAGAGATATGGAGGGTTATTTGGAAACAATTCTTGTTTTTAACAGCTTTAGATATAATTTCGGAAAAGCCTGAAACATTTTTTAGCTATTTACGAAAGCTTCATTCTGAAGCAAAGATCAATTCAATATCTCAACAGATTTAAATGTTTTTAATAATTAATAAAAACATTTTCTTTTTTTAATTCCTTTAATTAAATAATTTCGAAAAATTCTGACACTGAGTAATATGTATTATCGTTAAGCTTTATTCTAAAGAAAAATCACCTCGACATATCGACGAATTTAGGCGATATCAAGGATTGATGAACAACACATTTCACCCCTTTTAACCCCCTTAATTAAATATCGGATTACTAAACGCCCATCCTTAGTGGGTGCTTACGTCATAAGGGAAAGCCATCCTCAAGTGTACGTATCTGTAGGTCCAGTAGGTAGGACTACGCGTTGATGAATGAGTGTATAGGACTGGCGCACTTCATTTCTATATGTATATCAAAGGAAGTGTCCCATTCATTCACTCACTCATTCAATCACCTATCAACGCACATCCAAAACCACTGGAGTTAGAGACATGACATTTTTATTTTGTGGATGGCTTCCCTTTACGCCGTAAGCACCCATAAAGAAGGGATTTTCAAAATCCGAAAATCAAGAGGGCCGAAAACAATGAAATATGTTTTCTACTAATCTCTTATGCCACTTAAACCCATTGAGGTATCGAGGTGATTTTTTTCTTCAAAATAAAGCATTCGACATGGATATTACTAAATGTTGCTATATATTTTTAATCCTAAAATAAATGGGGTGAATAGCCGTAAAATATGTTCGTAATCAACTCTCGATAATTCTTAAACCTGTGTGGATATTAATGTGACTTTTGCTTGAGAATAAAGCTTACGCATATCCGTAAAAATGTTTCAAGTATTTTGAAATTCTACTTCAAAATACATTAAATGAGTAAAACATGATTTCAATTAATTCTCTGCAGTTCTTAAACCAGATGAGAAATCGAGGAGGTTTTTTAACGGGCATTCCTAAAAATATGTTCCATAACTTTTCAAAATTCGACAATTTAGTAGGTACAATGATGAAAAACGTTCCAGATATCCCGAAATACAGGTATGACCACAGAGAAACAATTTAAAAGTCATTGCCTGTATGCAGTTCTATTGATACATGTACATCTATGTAAACGGGTCTACGTACACATTTAATTTCTTAATAATTCTGACGACCTCTCTTAGTGAACCTGTTTGGAACACATAAGAAGTTTTGAATTCAAATGCCGTGTAAGACATGACAACGGGGAACATCTGTGATATTATATACGCACATATTAAAGTAAGCTGACAGAAGAGTTGATATTTTATTTGACGTATGGACATTTAAGAATGTTTTCCCACTGCGGCGTTAGTTGATTGATTGCAGATATTTTGCCCAGCACGTAACAACTAGGTCTTAAGGGCGTTCAAGTGTAGAAGATTCGTAATTTGATATTCGTATGAAATTGTGTTAGTTTTGTAGACGGTACCTGAGAGTACATTTTCCTATTACACAAAAAAATAGCTCAACCAGTTTTCCCATAGTGGCACTTCAAAGTCTAAATTTGCAAGTTTTTAGTTCTTATAAGCCGCAAAAACCAATGAACAGAAACAAATTAAAAAAATCATACTGAATCTAAATGTCACGGACTTGATATGTTTTAAAATGCAATACAAACTATTTTTTGTTTTTAAAACAAATTTCTGAAATTTTTAATTATATTTTCTCAATAATCGATCTTTTAATACAAAAATATTTTGTGATGGATTTTAAAACATGTCAACTAGTAGACCGTGACATGTAGTTTCAGTGCGATTTTTTTAAGTTTAATTATGTTTATTAGTTTTTGCGGCTTATAAGAACTAAAACTTTGAAGTGACATTGTGGGAAAACTGGTTGAGCTATTTTTTCTCTTCGTGTTAGGAAAATGTGCTGCCAAGTATCATCTACAAAACTAACACAAGTGCATACAAATATACAACTATGGTTCTCCCCACTTGAACTACCTTACAGCTGCTGAGGGAGTGACATGGGGTGAGTATGAAGAAGCGCCGGAATGGGTAGGCGGGTGAAACAAGATATCCTGGGAAAATTCGCCGACCAATGTCATCGTCCGGTACGATTCACACATGCGGAGATATGGGGACCTACCATGCCGAGAATTGTGGCGTTGGAGTGAAAATGGGTAAAAGGTATTTTTCCGATGTATTCTGTATCTCATACACCTGGTAAGGTATCGTTATGCTGTGGGGGTAAAAAATCGTAAAATTTATTTTCACCATGTCCTCAATATCTCATTAATACGATAAGCCATCGTTATAGTTTTTTTCCTTTAAAAATCCCACGCGGGTAAAGCCGCGACTAGACAATTAGTTTTGTTGTGTGTGTATGTATATATATATATATATATATATATACACACATTATTAAACTTATATATGTATACATTCATATATCTATATATACATAGACACACATATTATATGTATACACACATATATACATATGTATACATATATGTATATACGCACTAATATATACATATATATATACTTACATATATGTATACACACATATACAAGTGTACAAAACATATAGCCACATATATACATATATGTATACATATAGGTATGTATACATACACGTATGTGTGTTTGTACAGGATGAGTTTGAATTCGACAGACCAACTTAGTGGGACGATCCCTTATGCAAATAAGGTAGTGTTTACATTTAACAGTTTGGCAGGATAAGCATATTAAGAGCGTTACGACCACATGAAAATAGATGTGCACAATCTATTTAAATGAACCAATCGAAAACCGCCGGAGGTATCGCAAAGAACATAAGGAAACGTATTGGAGGATACAAAGACCTGTTTTCTGACGACATGATATTGGTACGAATCAACCCCCTTTGTAGGAAAATGGGTATGCGAGATTTCGATCGTATGGCATTTCGTACCCACAACGTTGCCTCGTGGTTTGATGCCTGTTTATGAAAGAACACGTGTAAAACAACAAAAAAGATCGCCATGGTGAAACACCCTCCAGTCAACCGTCATCCAAAAACAATGACCAAAGTATCTGCGGGTAGATAGGAGTGGCGTTCCCCAACGCCTGTGTGGTTATGCACTAAGGGTTTAATACCCAGTGGGATCACCTCATTGTGCAACATGTGGAGAATGTCGCTCGTCGATTGGTTGACGCCTGGATCACTTATTACCCCCGCCCATACATTCTAGCGTTGCTCCATACACACATCATTCACCCCCTTCCCCAAATTGCCATTGCTGTTCAGAGCCACCCAAATCTCTGTACCACACCGCTACCACATACGTATGCAGTGGAGTCCAGTAGGGTAAGTGAGAAGCGTACATTTGTGTCCGTCCATTTTAATTAATAATTGACACCTACAAAAATGTCTCGATTAAACGGCTTTAATTTTCCACACACAGTTCGCAGCGACGCACCAAGTTTTGCAAGGCACATGTATAGACACCTTGCCTGACGGAAATGTTGCCAGCCGCGGTGACGATCCGCCCAACAAGATCTTCTTCACTTAACACCCGGGTCTCATATACGTAGCCCCGCACCAGCTCTCACAAGTAGAAGTCCAATGTGTTCAGGTAGGATGAACGTGCAAGTCTAGCAATTGGTCCGCCGTTGCCGATCCATCGGTCAGGGAATGCATTGTTCAGGTACGTGCGGACGATATGCGCACATCGTGCTTTAACCGTATTCGTTGTCTTGTTTGCAATGGCACATCCTCTAATAACTCCGGAAGAGTTTCCTGTAGAGACACAAGATACCTGTGGCTATCGAGGCGGTGAGGAAGTAAGTACGGCCCTACTAACACATCACCAATGATACCAGCCCACACATTGACGCTGAATCTCTGTGGGTGACTGCGGGTAAATGTGTCATACGTATCAACCTCAGACCAGACGTGGCTATTGCACGAATTTAATATGCCATCCCGTTGGAAGAACTCCTCGTCTATAAATAGAATGTTCGTTACAAAACCAGGTACATCCTGTACTTGGTGCAGGAACCATTCTGCAAAACAGCATCGCTTCAGAAAGTCGGCCGGCCCAATGTTGTGCATCCTCTGCAAATGATATGGATGCAGCATCTGTTCGTTCAGTACCTGCACAACAGTACGCTGACTGATGTTAAGCCTGTTGGCGACAGTACACGTACTGATGGTTGGAATGTTTTCAACAATTTGCAGCACTTGTTCTTCGGTACGTACCGTTCGTACATGGCGCTGACGCCTAGAATTAGGTCTCGTCACATCCACGTGGCCAGTCTACCGCAACCGGCGGTGTAGTGCAGTGAACGTTGAGAGATGAGACTGCCTTCTGTCTGGATATCGCTCTCTGTACAAGCGTTGTGCTGCTCGTGCGTTAGTCCCCACCTCACCATACGCAACATGCATTTCGGCGAGTTCGGGCGACGAATAGCGTTCCATAACAACGCAGAGCATGGCCTCCACCTTCACAAACACGAAGACCACTAGCATATTCCAGCGCTGTTGGAAAACAGTGTTCAAACGTCACATGTACCGCATTCGACTCCATAGCACGCCGTTCTGAGTGTACGAGGAGTGCCACACAGGTTGCACTCTCCTCACTCCTTTACAGCATACTAATGGTCGCAGATTTGCGGACACATTTCGCCGGAGGGTATTTTGCCGACGCAGCCATAGAATTTTTACACATGTTCCTCTCCGGGTATCGAACCCGCATAGCTCAAGTTGGCGTAAAGAGATGTGGCCGCCTGACCACCGCCACCCCTGTAGTAACCGTTCCTGATTAGTTGCATAACCCCACAGGCTTTGGGGAACGCGACTCGTCTACCCGCAGAAACGTCGGTAATTATTTTTGGGATAACGGTTGGCCGGAGGGTGTTTTACCAGTGCTTTCATTTTTCGTTGTTTAACACGTTTTCTTTCATAAACAGGCATCAAACTACGAGACAACGTCGCGGGTACGAAATGCCTTACGATTGCAATCTCCCATACCCTATTTTCCTACAAAGGGGGTTTATTCGTCCCAATATCATATCGTCAGAAAACAGGTCTTTGTATCGTCCAACACATATCCTAATGCTTTTTACAATACCTCCGGTGGTATTAGATTGGTTCATTAAAATCGATTCTGCACATCCATTTTCATGTGGTCCCCGTGAAGTTCCTGAATTGTCGCGTACAGAGGGCGTTAATGAAAGTATGTTGCAAACTGGTCCAGATGATTCCTTGAAAAAAAAAAAGTTGCATAAGCTAAGTTTTTCATTGGCGCAACTTTTGTGAATACATTCAAGATTTAAATCGCGACATTATGTGTTATTTAACGGTTCGTCACAGACTGGCGTAGCATTCACTCGCTGTGACGCGTTTTGCAGGCCAGTATAGCTCCACATATTCTTCGTATTTTACATGTTCTCCGTAACTGTTCAGTTACGTATGCTGCAACAAGGCGAACTTACTTACTTATAAGGGTTTCCTGCTGCATCGCTTCAACAAATGAAGTAGAAAGATATTCGAGACCAATTCGTTTACAAATTGTAGATGTTGTTATTAAGAAATCGCACATGCAAATTTATTATTTTTTGTTACATACTGGTTAATACATTAACAAATGTTGGTTTAGACTTAAATTTTCAATCGCGAATAAGTCCCTTAAAATATGCGCCAACCGAAAATTAGCATTATAAAATATTGTCTCATTTTTGTTTACGAGGAATCATTTAGCAAAGTTTACAACATACACTGCAGGGTCACGGCGACCGAGTGGTCGGACCACTCGCCTCTCTCCACTGTGATCCGGGTTCGATCCCTGACTAGGGTCAGGCACTAGAGATTCGCATGTGGGAATCGTACCGGACGATGTCGCTGGTGGACGGGTTTTCTCGTGGATCTCCCATTTCACCCGCCTTTCATTCCGGCACCTCTCAATTAAAGGGCCTCATTAAACGTCTTCCTCTGTGACCAACAGGTGTCTACTGGAACCCAGTTATAAGTCTGCGTCTTGGGTGTGATAACCTGGTGCTCGGGTTACGACTCATATGATGTGATGCTAAAACTGACCTTGCACCAATTGTAAGTTATTCATTAAATATGCTTAAAATTTACAACATTTGAAATTTTATTACAAACAGTCCGATTATGGCAAGTCCGAGCGAGGTGGCGCAACGCTACGATGTACTTGCATTCGAGAGGACTTGGGTTCGATGCCCTATTCCGTCCATCCTGGTTTAAGTTTTCCATAGTTTTCCGAAGTTACTCCAGGCGGATGCTGTGAGGGTCCCGACTTCTATCCCAATTCCTGTCGTTGCATTAAGTCGTGTATCACCGTCTCAAATGACCTCGCTGTTATTGAGACATAAAGTCCACTTACCTTACCTTGCGTATTAGGGGCTGAGATTTATAGCGATGTAAGTCCCTATTATTTAGTAGCGTTAATTTTAGTCATATTATTCACATTTTTCAAAAGAATGTCCTATAACAAATATTTCACTCTTAACTGAATTTCTGCATTCCATTTCAGTATTGCAAGAATGTACTGCATTTTGCATGCGATTACAGAAAACATTTTTAAGAGGAAACTAGTTTAAGTGACATACACCTACGCCCCTTACATGAAGGCAACATTCACAACATCAGGATATAGGAATAAAAAAATGTTTGGCAGGACTGTTTGAAAGCTGAAAAAAAGTTCATGCGTTGCTAACAATTGGTGCATTGTATGTTGATAGCTAACACAGTCTGTTTGTTTATTACTATTACAATATCCAGCAGTTGTTATACTGGCGTATAGCGACCCTGTGCAGGCAGAGTGCTGGTCGCGCAGAGAAAACAGCAGGCCAGGGACTGTGCATGGGGGAAGTATAGACGCCAGGCGTCCCGCCGCCCTGGTAATGGAGCCCTCGTGTAGGCGGCCACTTCCTGGGGCCTGTCTCGTTACCCCCTACCTTCCACCCCCTTCCATAGCCATCTTGGCGTCTACACTACCCTCCCAGCCTCTATCACACCAGCCCTCTCTACACACTAGCTCTGTCACAATAACTGTTCTAGCACTCCTGCCTCCTTTCAACTGTGAGTTCAGCTCTAAGCCTAGTTCACCTGTGAGAGTCTAGTGAGTAGCAACCTGACACTAGCAAGAATTTAAATACCTATAAGTTCGTGCCCCTTTCTCAATTATCTCTTGCTTTATTTGATTCCTCATGGAGAGTGTTGAGTCAATAATAAAGCAACACGTCAATGGAGACCAAATAGTGTTGTGTCGCCGTGTCATCGAGCAGCCAATGAACAGACGTTGTCTGCTTGAGTACATATATATACTTGGAGGCTAGCCTACAGGTTGTTGAACTCAGGTCTCTACTAGTGAGGGAAAGTCGTAGTTTTATGTTGGCATTAAATAATCTTAGATTTGTAGACGTTACTTGGAGAAACATTTGCCTCTTACAAAATAATTCTTCATCCAATTTCTCTCATTTCAGTGTCAAAATTTGCATGTTGTTCTTATAAGTCACGACAACCAACAAACATAATAAATTAAAGTAATTTACATTCAAATTACATGTCACAGGCTACTGACCGACGTATATAAAAAAAGTCAGTACAAAAATTTTGTATTAACAAAAAAATGTCTCAATTTTATAACTTTTTCTACTTTCAGCATTATTTTAAAATACAAAAATATTTTATGATATGCATTTCTTATGCTTTAATCTGTAGCCCGCGTCATACAGATTCGACGTAAATAATTTTATTATGTTCGTTGGATTTCGCGGCTAATACGAACCAAAAATATGGAAATTTCTATTTATAAATGCCATTATTTTTATTTTATTTTATTTTTATTTTATTTTATAACGTACAAATTCAGCCTCAGGCTGGTTTACATAACTACACGAGCTAATTAAGTTTGGTAAGAATGAAGTCTACTCCCTAGCAACGTCTACAAAACTAACAGTACTTCATACAAATATTAAATAACTGTTTTCCTCATTTGAATACCGTTAACTCGTTTAGTCAAGATTTATTAATAACTTGTGCTGGAGTAATACAATACTTGTATTTGATATGTACTTATCATCGCATTAGCTTCTCGCTGATAATGTAACCGCTCTGTAGTTTATTGGAATTACTGGTTTTAATAATTTAAAAACCATAGAAGCAGCCAACTAAGTCATTGATATTACAGTAGCCCGGAAGAAAATAGCTTAAGGGTATTCAAGTGCGATAAAATCATAATTTTATATCTTTATGAAATAGTTTTAGTTTTGTGAACGATACTTGTGAGTACAGTTTCCTCTTACGAAACTATTTTAGACTTCGTTGTTTTCTCATAACGGTTCTGCAAAGTCAAAATTTGCTTATTCTGCTGCCATGCAAATAGCGAAAACCAACTGATCTACTTGAATATAATAATTCACTGTGATATCACATCCCATGAAATATGCAATAAAGTATTTAGAAGACCATGATGTAATATTTTGAATTTTTAAAAAATCGAAAAAGTACAGGAAAAAAGTGGAAAATTCAGCAATTTTTAAAAATACAAAAATAATTCACGGGATTGTTCAAAAACGTTTTATTGCGTAGTCCGTGGTATGTTATTTTACTGTGAATTATTTCACTTACGTAAGACAGTTGGTTTTCACTATTTGCATGGCAGCAGAATATGTAAATGTTGACTTTGACTCACCGTTATTAGAAGACTATGCAAGTTAAAATTGTTTTGTGAGAGGAAACTGTTCTCACGAGTATCGTCTATAAAACTAACACTATTTCATATAAATATAAAGTTATGACTTTATCGCACTTGAACACCCTTAACTGGAAACCAAGTATTCGCTGGGTACAGCACGGGCCGAAGTCCTTCTTCACTTGCAACATGTGCCAATGATTTGACACTATGGCCGAACGGGTTAAAAGGGTAGTTTCAAGAAGGAATAATCCTGGATTTACAATAGGTTGCAGATAATCATGGTGAAATTGCATTAATATTATATTTGTTAGGGTTGGTTTCTTAAATTAAAGATCAGGCAAGTGTGTGTGTGTGTGCGTGTGCGTGTGTAGGTTTCAGAAGGAAAATACAGATCAAGTCTATGTGGAGCAGGACATGGGTTGGTAGTGCTATGGGAAGAGTACGTTGTCACGGCCATATCGCACAAGGCCAGTGAAGAGGTATGTGCGCAGTAGACACAGCTACTGACATCAACGAACAAAGACCTGCACTAAACACATGCAGTTCCTAGGAGGAAAGTGTGCTTGCTCTTCTCTGTGGCCGCTTGATGAATAATACTTGAACGCTTTTCATATTTAGCTATCATTCATTATTAAGAGTGCGTGGTAGATACATTAATGCTGAAAAATCAATTGATTTCTACGCTTTTTTCGAAACCAATATGGACCAAATACTCATTGACAATCCTAGATAATGGTATTTGCCAAGTTTATGAGTCAATATTTATCCAGAATTCCTCATTCGTTACGAGTGATCTCTTGCGCCGCAGTTAAATGCACGAGGTTCCGACGTCAGAGATTGTGCCTCAGAAGTTCATAACACTGGTAACAATTTTGTTTAAAACGTTGGCTAAAACAGTTGTCTAGGATTGCCATTGTTTAATTTTCGCAAATTGCCTTCAAGAAACCTTCAGTTATAGATTAATGCTTTTAGCGTTGAATTATGCACCACGCCATCTTAAGGCCACTCTCTTCCAGCGCTTGAAAAGTGCGGCGGTCAGATGCGATTGCTTCTTGTTTTACGGCACGTTGGAAAATATGCCGTGGCATTATGGGTCGCGCCGACAACTGGATCATAATACCCATTTTTGTATTTACTTAGCGTGTATTAGATAGGTACACCTGCGGAAAATGAAAATACTACAACCAGTGTCACTTAAAACTCAAACATTCAGTATGCTTATTAGAACATTATTTTTCGTGTCCCTGTGTCATACGTCTAAAAGTACAAAGCTGATAAAAAAAGTCAAACAGAATGAACATGTGTTTACTTCGCACTGATAAAATGAGATGGCTACAAGTTATAAAGTCCTGTAGAGAAAGTTATAGTAGTAAAGCACTGTACGTAATTAAGTGGCTTGCTCGTAGAAGCGATACTGCATTACATTAGCCTGTCAGCGGCACCCTTACAGCCACATCGACCTCTCGCTAAAATCATAGGTCCCTACTGATTACTCTGTAGTAGAGCGTGTACAGGCGAGCTGTATTAGTTACGTCTAATCATGCAATTGCAACAATACTCTGGTTGTTGAGAGGTGATAGGTCGTATCTTTCCACCTTGTTCACACGCTTAAATATATTTACTGGCCTCCCAGTCGCTTCACGTAGTTTATACGCCAATGGCAAAATGGTCACTTGATAGGCTTTTAACACTTAAAATTATATACTAATGTGTTTTCAGGCAGGAAACACATAATATGCGTATAGTTTACCTCTACTGAGTTATGAAAATTTCTAAGCAACAAGTGTCCGTTACGATATTAATCTTCAAGATTCGCAACTGCGTACTTGCTGGTTCATCTCAACAAGATAGGGCCATAGTGGTGCAGTGGTCAGACAAGTCGCCCCCCCCCCCAACAAGGGGATCGGGGTTCTATTTCTAACCAGGTCTGTCCCATAACTATTGCAACGCGGCACACACGCACGTTACCGCACGCCGGAATATTTTATCGAGATGCTCTTGCCGCATATCGCTGTTGTTTCATTCTCATCTCACGTCACCAGTGCCAGTGGCCTATATGTGAAGAGCTCTGCCTGCCTATCTTACACGCACGTTACCGCACGCCGGAATATTTTATCGGGATGTTCTTGCCGCATATCGCTGTTGTTTCAT
>PNEQ01063596.1:16029-75620 GCA_003012365.1 Medauroidea extradentata | reverse complement strand
TCAGTTTAGAAGCACTCAAAACTACCATATTCAGCCAGTCACCCTGGGGACAAACGACAATCAAATCTTAAAATATCTTGCACACGTACACACTGGTACCTGTACAACAACATGAGATGGTTATTAAGCCTGGGAAAAAATTTTAAGATTTTGTATTTTTTGCACCATGATTCGACTTCTCAGCCCACTGTGCGGCGCCCCATTCTGCGCAAACATCTCACCCCTTTTTCTCCGTCTCCTGTTGACAGTTTAGGTTCGCTTAAGGGGGATTGATCCCTGTCAGATCGGTTTTACTGTTTTTCTTATAAATCAGGGAATAGACACATTGTTTTACTTTTTTCACGCTGACAAGGCATAGTTTATTGTTTCATTCACTTTTTGGAATCTATATGGTATAGTTTCTGTTAATGTTGCGGCCTCTGTAGTCGCTCCCGTAAGTAAAGCAATTTTTCCTTTTCATCTGTTTCCTGTTGCAAAATAATGAATATATAATGGTTCCAACAAATAAAGAAAATCGATTAAGTTTGTATCTATGCCTTGTCGTGGCAAAAATTTTGATACATCGACTGGAACAGAAGTTATCGAGAAGAAACAGATAAATCCAAGGTGGTAGGGATCAATACCCCTTAAAGGCATTGAAGATGGAAAAGAAATCATTATTTTATGTTTGTATGAAACAGTGTTAGTTTTGTAGACGTCTTGGGCGTACATTATCCTCTTACGAAAATATTTTAGCTCGGCCAGTTTTCCCATAGTGGCATTTCAAAGTCAAATGTTGCATGTTCTTAGTTCACCGCCCCCTTCTAAAGCCAGTCAACATGATGAAACAATATAGTTCACAGTACAAGTACATGCCACTGGGTAGGGCTTTAAGTATTAAAAAATACCAATGCGTAATGTTTTGTACTTAATCAAAATTTCTAAATGCAGCAAAACATTTTCCAAATTTCAGAAATTATTTAAAATTACAGAACATTGAATGGTCTTATATACGTAAAGCCCTAGCCAGTGACATGTCCTTTGACTGTGAATTATTTCGTTCCAATGTGTTGATTGGTCTTCGGTGGGGGGGGGGGGAGGGTGCATGATCTAAAACTGCCATTATGGGAAAACTGGCTGAGCTAACTTTTTTAAATCTCACTAATAACGTGTACTGTTTCATACACATATAAAATTAAGATTTTTCTCTCTCTCTGGAACGGCCTTAATAGAAGGATGGTCTTGTTAGGTTGGGGAACTGCAACAATTGTTATTGTAGTTAGCTAACCTAACAATGAGGACAGCTTTGCGAAGGACGGAACGCGTGAGGAGTGGCGGCTCGAGTCCAGGCGAAGTTGCCCGATCAATGCCGAACAAAGAACAAATTTTATGCTCACCGGCTCCGACCATCCTTATTTTAGTTTATCAAGGTTTCTCGAAATCGCTTCAGGCGAACACTCGGATGATGTCTTAACATACATACGTCATAACCTATAGTTAACCTTGTTTCTGTCAAGTAAATGTATGTAACGGTCTCACAATTACCACGCAGTCAACGAGACGTAAAGCTTAACGAAAATAGGAAATAAAAATTTTTTAGTTACTCATACTGACCACTTAACCTGTTTCTATTTGCACAGTCTCTATTAATTTACAGAAAAATATTTTGCACTACTTTGTATTAATGATATATTGCACGAGAAAGATAACGTCTATACCACTAGCAATTTTCATGTCTCATATGATAGATGTTTAGAATGAAGACAATAATGACGTATGTTTTAGTTATCCTATGTCGTTTCACGTTTACAGAAATAATTTAGGCCTAGTGTTAGGTCTGTTGGCTTACGTTAAGTCAGGCGTGGTTTTATTAACATCAGTCGTGAGAAACCTAGGGTCTGTAAATTTTCGGAACGCTTTATTTTTTTCTTTTTCGTGGAGACTCAGCCGGGCACATCTTGGTTTTTGCCTTTCCTTGGATTTCATGAAGAAGCTCCAGGAGGATTTTTTTGTAGAAGGGGAAGGGGGGGGGGTAGGAGGAAGTTTTTTATTTTTGGGCATTACCAACTTATGTAATTTTTAAAATTTCTTATAAATCTAATATTCTTCATTCATATCAGTCGTCAATTTGGTAGACAGTTGTCAAGCAATTAAATTCAAAGACAAACAGTACAGAAGTTAGAACGTCTTCTTGAGCAGGAATTCTCTTAAGTGGAGACAGGACCATACAATGGGTAGTCTGCAAATGGGGAAGAATTGACAAACATAAAAACTTTAATTATGACTGACAATTAGTATTAAGATAACACCTGCTCATACAGGATGTTGCAAAATTTCACGTCAATATTCTAGGGGAACAATCCTCACGTGTAGAGGAACAAAAAGTGTTACATGAACATAGGTCCAAAACCGCACAGTTTCTGCGCTACAGTTGGCAATACGTGACGTATGGTTGATAGCGCGCTGGTGGGATCATGTTGCTGTGGGGCATCATTATAGCAGTACATAACATGTTACTATGCCACACACTACGCCACTAACATACAGACAGTAGGAACAACTGTGACACAGCAACATCGTTGGACGACGATAACTTGGAACGAATAAGAAAAGGATCAGTATAAGCGTACCAGACTTCTCATTGGCCCGGTTAAATATGAAAACACGAATAATGGAATAAGAACATCAGCAGGGCGGCGTTCGAAAACGTTACTCAGCGAGTAAAATTTATTCTTTGATTGACCCAAAACCTAAGGAGCAAACATTTTACTTGCTCTGACTGTGCCCCGAAACTTCAGATTAATTACTCTGAGCGGGCAGGAAAAATTTGTAAGTCACGTGATTCCATTGAGTAACTGACAGAAAAATTCGTGTTTATGCGGAAAGCGAAAAATGGATGGAGCATTTTTAGACTTTTCTTCAGTTTACATGTTCCACCTTGAAAATTTATTGTAAATAGACTTAAGGGGCCCGCCTCGTGGCACATGTGTTTGTGGGAGTGAGGTATCGTGCTAAGGGCGACGTCGTATGGGCCGTACAACGGTGCGTCGCCTCTACGCTTAAGGCGTGCAGTCTTCGCGAAAAAACAAATTTCCTATGGGACTTTAAGTGGTGACCCTATTGTTTTATTTATGAAATCACTTTACTAAAGGCCAATGCACTACCCTTAAGTGGTTTCACATGTATTCGGCTAGTATATTTTCCGCTATAGCAGCCTGAAAAACCCGTTTCAACCTATTTTGACGTGCCCTAAAAGGGGATTTCTGATACGTGTGTTGTCTTGAAAGTACTTAAGGGCAGTCGTCTGAAGTGTGTGTTCTTTTCGTAGACAAACGGCGTGAACACACGTGTATTAGTTTCGGTGTAAAACTGTTTCTTCAATCACGCTGCAGTGTGATTTTATGGCAACGAGGCGGGCCCCTTAAGTAACCATATTGCGTTTGTTGGATGTGCATGGATACACTGTACATAAGTTTCCAATATTGAAATCTACGTATATACCACGGTCGTATAAGAACAGGTCTTGACACTCTCCTATCTACCAATGTATTTTGCTTGACCTCCTTGTTGTTTGGCTGTAGTTCGTCAAGTTACCGAGAATGTTGTACTTTTTGGCGCTGTAATCCGGGCGGTCGGACTCAAACTCCCCCCTCTTCTTTCCATTGTTAACATTATACAGTAAATAAAAATTTTTGGAGCCATGATTTAATATTCTGAACCAAGGGATTATTTCATAAATTGATATAAAAATACGTTCTGATAAATTGTTTATCTTAGTGGGAGGGTAGTAGGCAGAGTTTGAGCTCAACCGCCGGGATTACAGCGCCAAAACTTCATCGGTAACTTGGTGAACTGCAGCCAAACAACAAGGGGGTCAAGTTTTCAGGCGAGTGTCCAGACCTGTTCTTCTACGGCCGTGGTATAAACATATTCCTTTTTACATGTTAAATAGTCTGGTAATTCTCAAGTGTAGCTACTTAACGATAGTTTTTTTTAAGGCGCCCGTCTACATGTCTCTCAAACTGCGTTGCAGTGTGTTTGAAATACACGTTTTATAAACAAACTGTTCCACGTGTGCTCACGCGGGTTTCGCACGAAAAGAAATAACATTTCAGGCCAGTACGGAATACAACTTTCAACACATCACGTGTGCTGCAAACTACATTTTTAAGCCCTTCGACACGGCCGAAAACGGCATTTTCAGACTGCCGTGCCTCATAATATTGTGGACGAATGTCTGCGAAACTAGTATAGAGCCCTGCGTTGGACTTTCCTTAAAACTTTCCACCAATAAAAAGATGGGGTCACCACTGAAAGTGTCAGTCAGGCGAGTGTTCTACGATACCACTGCATGCCGTTTCAGTGTCTTGCGCTAGAGGTGATACCGCGTCACAGGAGCTGGTCAACATCGCCCTTCGTGCCGTGCCTCACTCACACAAACACACGGCCAGTAGGCGGGCGTCTTAAAAACTGACAGTTTAAATGTTTTCATTACAGTGGTCTAGAAAAAGGCAAATACTAATGATGTTGAAATCATACTTCCTAAGAAGTGCTATAATGACCATGGAAGTTGTGTGGTAAAATTCTGAAGGTAAACAAAAACTGTGGAAGAACAGCTACAAAGAAATATTTTAAATCACTCTAACCAAAAGTAACCGTACCTAAATTATCCAATTGTAAACTAAAGTAACCTGAACCATTTCACTGTAACCTTGCTTACAACAGTGGGGAATGTTTACCCTACACACGTTCTAAAACTAATTTTTCTCTTGTTTTACTCTGCTTGTACAGGATATCCCATAAGTAGAGACTGGAAAATTTCGCGAATTCGATGACCTGTAGGCTAGAAGGCTAGAATCCATCATACTATTTGTACTCAAGCCCCGACTTTTAGTAAACTGGCTGCTACTCAGTGGAACAGCAGACAATGAACGAATAGACGGGGCTTGAGGATGCATAGTATAATGGATTATAGCCTATAGGTCATTGAATTCGCGAAATTTTCCAGTCCCTAGTTATATAGAAAGATGATGGTTTTTAGCGAAAATGGTTTGTGCCAATACAGCCTTGAAAACACTATAGATCCTTGCGACATGAATAATTGGGTGATATACATCTGACACAACGTAACACTCTGCATACAAATAGCAGGCATCAAATATTACAATTGTGGGGCTTAGTCAAATAGCGTAACAGCTCCAAGTACAAACGAAAGCCAGTTATCTTTTGATAAGATGAACGTACGTTGGAACCTAGCAAACAGTCCAGTTTTCCCGCGATAAACCATTATCTCTAATTATATATAATATACAAACAATTTACAAGTCCGAAACACTAACACTTTCACAAAAACCGCTCGGGTAATGCGGGTCTAAGGGGCCTCCCTACCTGAGCTTCAAATGCGTTACAGCGAGTTACGACTATTCTTTTTTTGACGAAACTATTTAACGCATATTTTATCTGTGTAACTACGAAAAGAACACACACTCAAACTATGTCACTATAGTATTAAATATTCGGTACGTTTATTAAAAACATTATTTTCGGGCCCCTCAAATTACAAAAAAAAAAAAAAATTCCAGATTGTCGTATGAGGAAAATAACAATTGCATTCGAAAAACACAAGTATAGAAACAAGCGATAGACTTTGAACTATGCTGGCAACAAATAAAATAAAGTGGTCACCGCTTAAAGTCCCTTAAGAAAAAGGATAATAGTACAGTCCTGCACACCAGCTGAGTGGCTTGCACGTAGAGGCGATAATGTATTACATACGTCGTACAAAGGCAACCTATCACACCTGCCTCACACAGACCATCCAGGGAGGCCATGCACGATTTAGCTCATACAATTCATGATTTTAGTACTGAAGCAGGTATTAAGTATACGCCTAAACACGTCTCTTAGTGGTATATAATTTAGAGTTACTGTAGATTTCTCGATACTAATTTGCAAAAAAAAAAACAGCATTCCTAGACAATATTGTACGCCAACTTTCTGAGCCAAAATGATCTCGATTAACGTATATCTGAAGAACAATCTCTGACACCGAAATCTCGTACATTTAATTGCGGCGCAAGAGATCACGCTTAACAAACGCATCATTCTGGATAAATGTTTGCTCATAAAGTTTGCAAATATAGTAATCAAGGATTACTTTTTTGTAATTTTTCTGCGTTGACTTTTAAAAAGCGTAGCTCTCAACGGAATAATTCAGCGCTTATTTATCTACCACGCCTTCTTAATGTGTTGTCACTGACTATACTCCGTCCACTCTAAGGTTGCAGCAGAAATTAAAATTGCTAACGAAATAAATCAAAGCAACTGAATTATAGCTTGTTTCCTCACATTGTGATTGTGACGAAACATAGTTGCCTTGTATTATTCAATATTTCAAATGAAATTTATGCTAAGGAAAAATTGTACTATCCTTCACTTGAATGAATCAGCTGCAACCTTAGAATGGATAGAGTATAGCCCCACGACAGACATGTGTATCGCACACACTTTCAACACTTGCAAGAGTATTTACACAATGACATAGGTGCGAACCAAACGAATTCTGAGAGAACTTCATGGCGTTCACCCGCTCGCTGTGCCAAGTTTTTAAGTTTCTTTCTAGTCTAGCATACACATTAACTTTACCTCAAAACGCTCGTTAAGGCGTTAAATGGTTACGCATGTTTGTCTCCCTAACTCTTACCTCACCACACCTTCCTTCAAATGGACAGTCCATATTCGCTAATTTGGGATTTAATGGTTTCGGAATAAGTTTTGTATACATTCGAACGTCAACACAACAAGCAAAGTCGGAAAATAACAGCCTCAAGAACACAGTTTTATTATTTTTATTATTTTTAGCAGAGAATATTTATTACTGTTGCTCTGTCGCTATTACCAATAATAATTCTATTAAAAATACTATTCAACTAAATGTCTGTTTAGATTTTTTGTAAGCAACGTAAGACAACTATGTTTACAACAAACTATATATTACATATACACACAAAATAACTGTACGACCCCTCCTTTTACATGATTTACGTTTCTCGAGAGCAAGTAACTTATTTGGTTTCAGCTAGAACGTCGAAATAAATTGTAAATAAATAACAACAGGATTATTTACGCCACTATTCGGGGATTTAGAATGCTACTCCATCTCAGTAAATTTCAACCCTAAATCCCCAAGTACGTTGACCGTATCTTGGTTACGTGGTTGATTTAGTAACCTAAATGACAGTCTTCTAGATTTCTCTAACAGGGCTATAAATGGACCCACAATTACTGGGCTGACTTGAACATATCTAATTTGTGCAAAATTATTATAATTCAATTCTACAAGAGCATCCGCCAATACATAAATTAAAATTACAGACGCAAAAACACTTCTCATAATTTTTTTCGAATTAATTCGCTGATATCGGTACAGAAGGTGACGTCAAGTGGTGAGAATTCAAACTAACGGAGACTACAATTTCGTTCATAAGGACGTCTATATGACACGAATATTTTCTAGTTGTACCTACTATGATCAGTGCCGTGCTTATTTGGGGTGGGTAGGAGAAAGTGGGAGGAGAAGGAAGGGTCGGAAACCGAAGGCGAAATCTTCTTACAAGGGGCGAAAAATCGAGAAAATATGAGGTAAACAACTGTTTGGGAGAATAAGTACGCTTTGCAGGCAGTTCATAATATTTCCAATATTGTTATTATGATGGCAATGGCTTTATGTAATTAAACACTTTTTTTAAATTTCCGAATTTAAAAATAGACGAAAACAAAAAGAGGAATATTTCACATTTTAATCGCTACTTTTTAAACCTGTGCACGGTGATGTTTATGATTATAGCCTATAGTATTGGGACATGTGTGTATACATTTGAAGAATACCTTTTCAAATGTGTGTATTGATCAGTACGCCAGTGCTTCGTTTGCCCAGGCTGAAAGTGCTGGTCTATAGAAGAACTAAAACCGCAAAGATAAGATCAACCCAAGGCTATGCTTCATCCTGTTTCTTCTGTTTTAGTGATGTTTATTTTTAAGCTTACACATAGAAAAATTATTGGTTGATTCAACCGTATATATGTTTGTATATGGCCAAACAAGCGTGTGACAGTTGAACCAACCAAATATTTGGTTGCCTGGCAGGTATAGTTATCCCAAAAGGATGGTATAGTCCAGTTAAATATACATTTTGTTAGGACAACAAAGCCAATACTTGGCGCGTTTCACATATCGTTCAGCTAACAAACTTTTGTTGAACCAAATGCATACTTGTTTGGCCATATACAAGTACATATATATGGTTGAATCAACCAAACCTTTTTCTCTGTGTAATTTAGAGCAGATATCAAAATTCTGTTCTGCAAATTAGTTTAAAATGGTTTCCACTGCGTTTACTAATTTTTTTCAAGACAGTAAATACTATGGTTTCAACTAATTTCACTAATTAAATTTGTGTTAGATGAGTTAGTAGTCAGGGCCGGATTTACCACTAGGCCCATTAGGTCCAGGATTAGGGCGCAACTTTCGCAAGAGCTCACTTTTATCTAGAACATCTGAAGAATTTCCCATCGCTATTCTTTAAAAGTGTCAATTTGGCGACAAGTAAAAAAATTTTTGATGGCTTCACTTTTGGCATTGTTGACTTATGCTGTCTCTATTAGTTTTATCTGCGCTGTGTCCAATCCTGCTATTTATTTTCAAATAACTGTGTTACAATTAAGCTGAATTATTATTGTGTTATTACTATTATTCCTACCTAGCGAGAGGACAGAGCACAGTAATTTTTAAATGTGGTGCTGAAAACAAGGAAAAGGACGCCAGATGTTAAGGAAGGATGGAAAACAGAGGCTGCGAGGGCGCTTAGACTGAAGGGCCTTGGGCGCCTAAAAGCCTAAATTCGGCCCTGTTAGTAGTCAAAACTGTTTGATTTCTTGTCTAGAACGATGATGTAGTATGGGCTACGATATGCGTGTTCTGTTTTACGCGGAACTGCTGACTTTACTTTTTAGAAACATGTTAGGGGCATTTTAAAATGGCTTTAAAAACTGCTTCTCCATACTTCTTTCAATATCTGAAACAAAAAATACCTACCTGGTTTATAAACCAAAAATATAGGCAATTTTTTCTGTTAGCTTGAAGTCCCGTACATAGAAGACCTTAAACGAAAACATTACGAGCCAAATTTTATTTTTGACGCACGCACCAGTCTCTCCCGTATGACTGATCGTTTTATTGCCTTCTGCGGATGAAAGAAGCCAGCCTGGAGGAATTCTAACAGAAAACGCTGAAACAAAACCGCCAAAGCTTAAGCTGCTTCCATCAGCGTTTAGTTACGTGAGGCCCGATTCACAACGCGCAGTTGGCAGTCCACAGTCGGCGTCGGATGAAGGTGTATTCACAATGCGCTGTCTACAGTCGAGCAGTCCGCAGTCTAGCAGTTGGAGATGGTTAACTTTATCTTCGACTGCAGGACTGCCGACTGCCAAACAAATTCCAACTGCGCTGCTCTCGTAATCACGTGATGTAAACAAATGTTGTTTACCGCAATTTTTACAAACAATATGTTTAAAACGTGGTGGATTAAATAGCAGTTTTTAAAAATAATACGTAAAAATCATGGCTACTGGACTGCACACCGTAAATAGAATTCGACTGCAAACAGCGCATTTTTAATCGGGCCTTACTGAAATAAATTATATGGTTTTTCTTAACGCTATGAGGACTCAGTACTACATATTTAGGTCTACTGCAGGTATATAAACCAATTCTTTTATTTAATGAAAGGCCAATAATAAAATCGGCGTTGATATTTCTCAGAAGACGATTTGTGTTGTTTTTAAATGCTGGGGAGCATGTCTTCGAATTGCAGTAGGCCTATACGAATTCTCGAAATAGTTTGCGAGAAATAACCTAGCGGGCTTATATTTTGGTAAATGTTTTCTAAACTAATGTTATTAATTTTCTGTTTCTCTTATACGTTTGGCAAATTACTGTTTCAGTTTTAGTCATTTAGTTTCGGCCGTTTTAAGGAAAAGTGGTTATTCGTCGAGAAACGAGTTTTAATCCACGCTGTTATGTTGGAAGGTAAATCTGGAATAAATAAAATTCAATGTGCTATCATCCGTTCCCGCAGAAGAGCACAAGCTGCCGGGTACAGTTTATAGTGTATTTGGTGTGGGTGTCCAATTGAACGAACGAAGTTAACCGTATAAGCTTCGAGCCTGCGCTCGGTGCTCGGGGAAAAGTCTTTAATCTACGAGAGTGCGGTCGAAATAACCGTAACAATAACAGTTTAATAGTTGAATATAGTTCGCATAACGGCCGTTTCTACCAAAACGGGGTGACAATACTCATAACCACTGCCAACGCATAACTGCAAACAAGTTAAAGATGATACGTGTAGCCACCAAGTTTACCGTAACTACACAAGTAAAACTTACTTTCATAATCGCACGTTTTCAGTCACGAATATTTTATAAATGTGTAGTTCAATTTTTTTTTTTTAATTTAGCGTACCTAATTGTCAACTCCCTCCCCCCTTTTTTTTTTTATTTATCGCTTAACCTATCCCCCTGAGTCAACTCAAATAAAAATCCGATGACACCTAAAGTTTCGGTTCAAGTGCCTTTATAAATATTAAATGTAGGAAATTATCTCACGTAAAAACAAAAATTACCACGATCTCTGGATAAATTTTTCATTAGGGACGTATTACAATTTGAAGTATTTTGTTGTACATACCCAATTATGCTGGTGAGGGGTGACATGAGGTGAGTGTGGAACAGCGCCGGAATGAAGGGGCGGGGGAAATGGGAGATCCCCGAGAAAACCCTCATAATAGACATGATGGTGTATCGCGAAAAATTTTTGTGCCAACACAGCCTTGAAAACACTGACACAACGTAGCTGTCTGAAGACCAACGATTAGAGGCCGGAAAATTTCGCTGATTCAATGACTAGCATGTTATAGGCCGTTCACAATAAAGTGAGAACTGCATTGAGTTTTCTTTCGGCCGTTTTGCAATTATCTTTACTATTTTTAATATGAAAACTTCTATGATACTAAAAACAAGTGTAAAACTTCCAAACACTCTCAAAAGTTAAAGTATATTGGCCCGGTATGTCCAATTTTACATTAATTACAAGTTCTACTGAGTGCTCAGTTTATAGTGAACAGACTATAGAATCCATTGTCCAATGCACATTCTAGCCCCGTCTATTCGTTCATTGTCCGTTGTTCCACTAAGTAGCAGCTAGTGGACAAATAGTCGGGGCTTGAGTATGCACAGTACAATACATTCTAACATGCAGGTCATTAAATGCGCGAAATTTTCCGGCCCCTACCCATAAGTAAAGAAACACAGGGGAAACTTTTTGTTTGTTTTTTGCAGACTTCCAAATAAAAGATAGGTTTGTGTACAGAGGGACGTATCCAGATCATCTTATTGTGCGTGGTAAGAAGTTTGAGAGACGTAGGTGTAGAATTTTAACAGACGATATGGTGGACATTTCGAACACATGTTGTAACTTTGTATGTTCCCTATGTTTCCAGACTTACGCGACATTCTGTAGAGTAACGTTCTGGAACGCAACACAAACAGTGGTCTTTTCCCGTGATAAATCACTTTCCCCATTGCAAAAATCGTTCGAAGATCATTTCTTGAACTTATGGTTGTAATAAGTGTGCTGTATTTTTAAAACTACTATAATGATCATAGTTTAAAGTGTTTATTGTGTTTGTAGATGAACGTATTGGGAATACGTTCAGCAGTTTCGCGTAAAAAATAAGAGGGGGCGTGGCACTTTACAACGTATAGTCCTCGTAACCGTATAATTGGTTGCCTCGAAATCGCTTCAGGCATTTGCCGCGTGAATGTCGAGAGCGAGAGAGACCTTGAAAGTGATCAACTACAACACTTGTTTAGTAAGGAAAACATAGCAGGCAGGGAGGCTGGCCAGGCTAGCTTGCCCCATTGGCCCACACTGAGAAAAAAATTTTGTTGATGCAAACAACATTTGTTTCAATCAACCAAATCATTTGTTTACAGAGGGGCAACGAAATATTTGTTTGCTTGTACCAAATTATTTTGTTCCCTCGATTTGTTTGAGGCAAATAGCTGAATTTTGTTAGCAGTACCAAATATTTAGTTGGTCATAAAAATATTTCATTGGACATATTAAATGCGCATACAATATTTTAAGAACTAAACTAAATTATATTTTATAAACTTGGAAAATTTCTAAAATTTTAAAAGCTAAAAAAAAAAAAAAAAAAGTGTGCCCGTGCCGGGATTCGATCCATTATCCCTTCATATATCACCTGCAATACATGACCTAACCAACTGAGCTACGAGTGCTTCCATGGAAGGAAGAGTGTTATTTGTATAGGAATAGTTACGTCGTGCACCGCAGGGCCGCAGCACAAACAATGAGTCGTGGAGCTACAGTGTTTTTCAAGTTTATAGCATTTTCTTTTGTGATCAATCGAATTAATCACTTTGAAATTGTTATAGCTAACTTTAAGATACTAGAATTATGCTGATTAACAGTTTAGACGTCCAATTTGTGGCACAAACTTATATTTTAAATGTTGAGGTATACATTGTTCGCCATCTTATCGCTTACGCACGCCAGCCTGCCATCATCCGCAAGTCAACCAAATGTATTTAGTTTCGCCAACAATATCATTTAGTCCATCGAAAAAAAATTGTTGGTACAAAGCACTTCACTTATAACTAACAATATTATTTTGTTGACAAGTTGTAACGAGTTGTTTGTTTAAACAAAATATTTATTTGACGTCCTGTAGTAACCAAATATACGTTTGGCACAAACAAATTGCGTTTAAATGAATAATTTGGTCGAGGGAAATAATTAATTTTGTTTGAAGGACTCCAAGCTTGGTATTACCAACAAAATATTGTTTAGCTGAAGCAAACATCACCCAAACAAATATATTTAGTATAATGAAACAATTCTTTCTCTCAGTGCAGTGTGCGGTGTGCAGACATCTGTGCTCCAGCCAATAGGTTTCTCTTTCTGTGTAGAGCGGCGCTGCTCGGCGTGACCTACAGACCCAATGAAGTGTGACCAGCAGCCTGCACAGTTCGTGCTACGTTTACTCTTGTGTTACCCGTGTAGGGGGAAGGGGCATGCCTTGAAATGTGGAATTATTCAAGCCCCACGCATGAGACGAGGGTCTGGGGACACCCCCCCGGAAAAAAATTGTATTTAAAGATGCGGAATGGTGCTGTTTTAGGAGTTTCCGTACCAAAAGAATTGAATATATCGCTTTAAGAAATTTTACTATTTTAAGAATAAATTATGTTTTAAAAGTGGAAACTTTGTGCTGATATAAAATAGATAAATTCTTAATCTTCGACTTCCACGTGTCTCAATTGTTTTACCGCTTGAAACACCTGCAGTAATTTTCATGAATAACAAACTAAATAGCACAATACATTTTGGAATTGAAAAACTAGAACATTTAATTTAAATTACGGAAACAGGTACGTTAGTATCTGTTTTAAAAGTTAATATTCTCTATATTGTTGCGACATACCATCGTGTAACTAGGATTGTGTTGTAAATGTTGTGCTGTATTTTATAAAGGTTTTAGGAAAAGTGTAAGTTAATTTTTGCAGTACTTCACTTGGCATTTATTTGGTGTAATTTTTTTGAGGGTAGTCTTGGGAGGGGCCACGGTCCCTATGGCCTCCCCCTCTGGATTCACCCTGGTGTTAATCCTCTACGCCGGTTACCTATTTAAACATGCTGTAAATATTATCAGTTGTCACATTAGGGCGTTTTACATAAGGTAACGAATATTAAAAAGGAGGAAGGGGTGGAGATCTGAAATATGAAGTTAAGACTGCCCCCCCTTCCCATAATCACCGTTTAGTAAGCAGACATGCAGCTTTTGTGATTTTAAGGCCCGGTGGCCGTGAGTTAGAGTGAGTGAGGCACGACGCCAAGGGCGATGTAGACCTGCTCATCTGGTGCGGTATCGCCTCTACCTCAAGACACTGCAGTGGTATCGTAGGACATCGCCTGACTGACACTTTCAGTGGTTACTCATATTTTTATTGGTGAAAAGTTTTAAGCGAAGTCCAATACACTTCTCTATTGTAGTTTCACACGAATCTCATGAGTAGTTGTTTAGATATAATATATTGGAAAAGCCGTTTTTAGCCATTTTGAGGTGCTCTGGAATTGTCTTTCTAATTACCACGATGTTATTGAAAGTTCAATTCCGATGCCGCTTGAAGTGTTTGTTATTTTAATAAATCCACACATTAGAAACAACGTTTGTTAGTTTCTTAAATAAAATCGCTCTGCTAGCACGCTGCAACACTGTTTACAAGGCATACAGGCGGCCGCCTTAATGTGGATTATTTAGACGCTGTAATTTTATTGCACTGATGACTGAAAACTGTGGAAAACACAAGTCAGGATGACAGAACCTGGTAGGCCTATAGAATCAGATTTCTCCCACATCCGAGGTGAGTGTTTTACCTTTGTTCCGCCTCGCTTTGCTTTGGAATATTTCATGGTGTCATAATCGTGTTGACGGATATTTGTACTTCGATATGTCGTATATAGTGTAAGCATCTCGACTTCCTACAGCTAAGCAGCTAATCTATTGTCAACCACATTAGAACAAAGTATATGAGCGGTGTACAGAAGTATAACGTGTGGCCTTGCCTTCCCTATTTATGCTATTTTAGTGAGTTATTTTTAAATCTTGAAAGGAAGCAGATATCGCTAAACCGTTACATACAAGTATTTGTAATTGTTTGTACTGTATGGTCTATTTTTTTCAAAACGTAAGCGTTTATTATTTTGGTAGATTATTGACATTAAGAAAATTTAATTAAGCCGACAATTAGCTATAATTGTATAAACTTATGTTTAAAAAAAATAATAGGTGACATAATACAATTTCCAACAGTTCTATGTAATGGTTTTGAGAGGTCTGTTCCCTTTTCAGGATTTAAAAATTGAACTCGCAAAAACTTAATAAACACAAAACCGTGACCTTAAGATTGCGTGGTAGATAAATAAACGCTGAAAACATCAATTGATTTCTACGTTTTATTTCGAAGCCAATATGGATAAAATACTCTGCTAATCCTAGATAATGGTATTAGCCACCTTTATGAGTAAATATATATCCATAATTACTAATTTGTTACGCGTGATCTCTTGCACCGCAGTTAAATGCACGAGGTTCCGGCGTCAGAGATTGTGCCTCAGAAGTTCTAAACACTAGAAACAATTTTGTTTAAAACGTTGGCTAAAACTATTGTCTATGATTGGCATTGTTTAGTTTTCGCAAATTGGTTTAAAAAAAACTTACAGTATAGATTAACGTTTTTAGCGTTGGATTATGTACCACGCATCTAGGTGGACGTATTTTGCGCGTTCGAGCGTAAAAGTGGTAAGGATGACAACACGCGGCATCACACCTCACCCTCGCCTCTAGGAGCAAGTCACAGAACTGGCGTGAGGTCTTCTCGCCGACAACTAACTAGCATCTACGAGACATTCAGTGAGTGGTAGGTAGGTAAGTGAGCTGTACGTCTTGTCGGCAGTGATGTCACAGACGGTGACATGACACAACTTGGTGCAATGACGAGAGCTGGGAGAGGAGTCACCCATCACCTTCATTAAAGACGTTCACGTTGCAAGAATGCATAATTTTATATTTGTACGGCATATTGGTGCTCGTTTTACAGACGTTACACGTGACCACATGTTTCCACTTGTCAAAAATGTTTAGTTCACATAGTTTTCCCATAGCGGCACGTTTCGGAAAAACAAGAATACCGAAAACCAACTGACTTACTCGAATTAAATAATTCACACTGAAGTTAGATCACGTAGGTCATATGCTAAAATATTTAAAAACACACAATCGAATTCCTTTGTACACTTAAAAATATCTGAAAACGATAATTTACTTCATTTATTGCAGTTTTTAAATAGATAAAGACTTTATTGTGTGGTTTTAAATATTTTAGCATATCGTTGGCCTAATGAAAAACCCTCGTAACTGAACTTTTTTTCAAATTTTTACATTTTAGCCTTATCTTGTGGTGGCTGTTAATGAACTACGCCGCCTGGAAAAATCTTACGTATATCAATCGGTTGTAGCAATAACAATCAGCCAAAGAGGAACACTCGTAACTCCTGACTTGAATCTTTGGGCAGAAAACTATGTAACTCCATAAAAATTCTAAGAACTGTGTTATACATAGCTGGTTAGGATTTGTAACTATATATAACAAAATTGCTCTGTTTGGTATCATAAAAATAATTTGTATTACAGTTTTTTGTTCCTCCTGATAAATTTCAATTAATGGAGTTACGAGGACATCTTATTAGGTCGACGATATTGCCCGTAATGTAATTTCAGTGTAAATTATTTAATTCTTGTACGCCAATTGGTTAGTTGGTTTTCGGCATTCTTGTTTCCGAAACTTGAAAATTCTGACTTTAACATCCCGCTGTAAAAAAACAATGAGAGCTAAACATTTTTACAGGTGAAAAAATGTAGTCACATGTAATGTTTGTAAAACTAACACTAAGCCGTACAAATATAAAACTACGCATTTTTGCCACGTGAACACATTTAAAGGAACCATCCCATTATTCAGCAGGAGCGATTTAGGGAAAGCAAGGAAAACCGAAATCAGGATGGCATGTCCTCCTCAGCGCGAGTCTAACGTTACCGTTGCGCCCCCTTGCTCGATGACGTTCAGTGCTGACACTGGCTTTGTAGGACGTTATATAAATGTTGTATACATCTGTACCTTAGGAAAGATACTGCGTCAACATTTTCGTACCTAGAAAAGGGACCCCTAACCAATCGTTTTCGCCTTTGTCGCTAGCTAAAAATTAACTTAAAAATACAGGAGTGGACCCAAAATGGATAAACCCACGTGAAACATTCTTTGAGAGCTATTCCTAAGGAGCCACGTGCTCTAATATCTTGCAACTACGTCAGATTTGTCACTTCATGTTGTGTACCATCTCCTCTTGGTCTGCCCTCACACTGGCGTGTTCGTCTGCAATTGACTTGTCGCCATATTGCTGGTTTGTGACGCCCACCGTGCTACTGTATTCTTATTGGTCGTTTGGTATCAAGTGAGCGCTGATGATTTATCGTTGGAATTAGTCGTTACTGCATGCAACTCAATACTAACAACAATCGCCTTGCTTGTATTGTTGGCAGCGGATTGTTTTAACTAGTTTTTTTAAAGAGAACATTACTGAAATAAACTCAAGTGAAATGGACCTAACTGTGTTTCATATACTTCAAAACTTTGTTTTTTTTTCAGGTACTTATTGACTGCAGAATAAGCTCTGTAAGCGCTAACTCATTGACGAGACAAGGCCGTTAAACATTTATTTTCGGCATTTCAAAGTACCCCTACATACAGTGTTTCAAGGTCCTAACATGACAAGTAGGGAAGTTATGCAGAATACGCCACTTACGCCTTTTTGGACCAAGGCAGCATTTATTTACCGTCGCCTGTACACTGCTTGTAGCAACATCCCACGCTGCAGGCGATGTACTTCAAATTCTACCGAGAGATGGCCTGTAGTAAGAAAATACTTTATTTGTTATTGTTGTTAGTACAACTGAACCAAAAATACCTCCATTTCGAGAGTATCTTGATTACACCAAGAGTCAAAATTAACGGTAGATAAGAATACTCTATAAAAAGGTTCTCCAGTTCTTTAACTCCTATAGTTTCAAAGTGAATATCGTACTTAAGAAAAGGCAAAACTTTTTGATTACGTATTGCTGGTATTGCACGTATTGTGACTTCCAACCAGAAACATGAGTTTTGAAAACGTATTACGCTGACACTACCCCTCCCCCCATACACCTTATTTTTAATACGGTCATAATATTTAATCATAATATATCGTATCGAAGTTTATATTACCGTTGGCAGTTCTCGTTTGTTTGACCTTATTGTGGCAGCACTGCTTCTGGCAGTAGCCCGAAATTAGTCCGCACTCGACTCCTTTCCCCGTTCCACTCTTACCATTTTCGTCATGAATTCTCTCCTTTCTCCTGACTTGCGTAATGCAGCAATTGAGCCGTGATTTATCGAGGCTGGTTTACGACCTGAACGCAACGTTCAGCGCGCATACAAATTTCAAGTGGACGCAGGACCACTTTATGAGAATGTGAGGGGCCCGCGGCAGCATGAATATGAGGCCCCCATCCTTTAATAGATGCAGTGATACTGTGTGTTTGTAGGTCCTCATACTTTCCTGACGTCTAAGCTGCGTTGTTATAGCTCAGACCTTCGCAATTCTGAATATCAAGGTCTTCTTTATACATGCATTTTACACTTAAAAAATATATTTCACAGCTGCCATCGTGGTTTAATGGGAGATTTAGAAATTCCCGTTTATTTCAAATTATATATTTTTTATATTTTTAATCCAAAAAGTGAGGCCGCCTAGAATAAGGTTCTCGGGGCAAATGCCCCTTTTGCTCCCCCCCAACCCAACACTTTTAGACACGGCCTTGCGTGGACGCATACACATTTCACGTGAAATAACAAGCCAGCTTATCCATTATCTAAAGACAGATAGCTGAAGACACAGGCAGTTTGTGTTGTACGTGATATTTATTGTGGAGAGCACAAAGTTTTGATTTTGAGTTATTTCAGTTAGTCGTTAAGTTGCGTAGCACCTACAGGGTTTTAGCTGAAAAGTGATTACATGTTACGTTAGTTTTCTTAATAATAATAGCGTACTGTCTTAAGGGGCCCGCCTCGTGGCACATGTGTTTGTGTGAGTGAGGTATGGTGCTAAGGGCGACGTCGTATGGGCCATACAACGGTGCGTCGCCTCTACGCTTTAGGCGTGCAGACTTCACGAAAAAATAAATTTCCTATGGGACTTAAGGTGACCCTATTGTTTTATTTACGAAATCACTTTACTAAGTCCAATGCACTACCCTTAAGTGGTTTCACATGTATCCGGATAGTATATTTTCCGCTATAGCAGCCTGAAAACCCCGTTTTAACCCATTTTGGCGTGCCCTAAAAGGAGATTTCTAATACGTGTGTTGTCTTGAAAGTACTTAAGGGCAGTCGTCTGAAGTGTATGTTCTTTTCGTAGAGAAACGGCGTGAACACACGTGTATTAGTTTCGGTGCAAAACGTTTTCTTCAAACACGCTGCAGTGTGATTTTATTGCAATGAGGCGGGCCCCTTAAGGGTGCCGCCTTCCCGCGCGTGAGAGGCTGCAAAGCGACAGAGCAGTAAGGTCGACCTTGAAGCGCGCATCAAATGCCGCGTCGCCTCAACGAGCCAAGCTCTGAACTAGTGTGCAAGTTTCACGCCGAACGGTTTTTACGATGGGACACTAAGCGGTGACCATATCATTTTATTGGTGGAAAGTCCGCAACTAAGCTCAGTGCAGGTCGCAACCTGAGTTTCACATATATACGGTTAGTACATATTGAAGTACGGAAGTCTGAAAAGGCAGTTTTTAGCCATGTTGGAGGACTCAGAAACAGTGTTAGTAATGAGCTTGGCGTTTTAACAATGAGATTCCGACCTTGTCTGAAGTTTTTCTTTTCGTACTTTGGCACCATGGGCAACCGTGGAATATTTTCGTAGAAAAAACTTGTTAACGAACACACTGCAACGCATTTGAAGCGTGTGGTAGGCGCTAAACCGAGCCCGAGCGAGGTGGCGCGAAGATAACATGTTTGACTTGCAATCGGGAGGACCCGGGTTAGAGTCCAGGTTCCTGCTATCCTGATTACGATTTTACATGGTTTCTCGAAATAGCTCAAGACGATTGCTGCGATGGTTTTCTCAAGGTCATGGCCTATTCCGCTCCTCATTTGTAGAGACATGAAAAATTCGCGTTTTCTTTCAAGCACAATCTAGAATTCCAGCAAATATAGGTCTGTATCACGTCCACAATTGGCCATTGACTTACTCGACACTTCTAGAAGGTATCTGAACCAATAATAAAACTGTAACTGAATACAGGTCCATTTAACTGTGTCAGAGAGCAGCTAGTAAACACCTGCTATCAGATTCACTACACATATGTTCTTGGAAGCTAGCCTACATGTCAGTGATCCCGCGAATATTTCCGGCCTCTACTCATTTGTCGTTGCCTCAAGTTGTGTGCGTAATCGTCTCCAAGGACTTCACTGTCGACGAGAAGTACATCTCACGTACCTTAATTTAGCGTTTAAACATTTCAGTAATGTGGACTCCATGCGCAGTCTCGGTCGTGCAAAAACTGCATTGAATTGTTTGTTTTTTAATTTGAAATAATTCAGAAAATTAGCAATTTTTTTTTAAATCTCAGTGTTTGTGAATAAAAAATTTAAAGGTTTTGTTCATTTCTGGACGTAGCCCATGACATTTTGTTCATTTCTGGACGTAGCCCATGACATTCTTCACCAGCGTGAATTATTTCATTTCGATAAGTCACTTGGATTTCCTTCGACGCATACCGTGACATGCCACTGTACAAATACTATGAAAGTTAAAAATATTCCATTAGCGTGAAAATTTCTCACAATTTATGTCTACAAAACAATCTATATCTTGTACAAGTGTAAAACTTATTGAAACAATTTAAATAGTTAGTACACCGTCCTATTAAGGTGGCTTTATATTAAAGGTAAATGTGTGTTGCTCACGCCTATTTGTTTATTATTGTTCTGTATATTTATCACGTTTTTAAACTGAACCAACAAACTTAATGCCTAAAAGGACCGCGAAAACATCCAAATTCGACATTCACTAATTGTAAGCCGTGAAGTGTTTGTACACGTGTTTTGATCTTTGAATGATTTTCTTACGCAGACATCTCTGAGGAATGTTGAGAAGGTTTTTTCTTTCAGATACCGACAATCTGCTAAAGCTCTGCAGACCGATCAGCGGTGTATGGGTAAACGGCCGTATTAAATAGTGCCATATGACTAGCATGGTGCCCAGGAAAGTAATCCTTAGAGGCAGCAATACATTATTATTAAATATCTTAGGAGGAGGGTAACAGCGCCAGAGTATCGAACCCTGCATGACTCTGTGACCGTAATAGATCTGCTTGGCCTGAATTATGACACTGGAGAGGCTTTTGAATGTGAAGATGACCGGGGTTGGGGGGGGGAGGGGGTAGATCGTGAGAAAACACACCGATCAGCGGCGTTGTCCGGCACATCCGGGGACCGCTCTGTCACCGGGAATCGAATCCGGATCGTCTTTGAGTGCGGCGAGTGGTCTGACTGCTGCACCACCGTAGACCACATATAAATTACCAAACAAAAAAAAAAGTGTTCATTTGACTGTGAACAGCCTTTGTGCGGTTGTGAACAGTATGTTGTGGAGATATGGGCGTGTATACGGCGGACTTTCTCTAGTTTTCCTTCCACTACAACACCCTTCATATCCGCCTCGCCCCGACATTCTCCCGCGCAGTTGGCTCTCTACCGCGCCGCTCAGACATCTCGTGGCTTGGTTGGTGCGACAGGCGCTACGCGACTACAAAGATTCTCGTTGTTGCAAACTCTGCCGTCTGACACATACTAAAGAAATAGTTCCTTTCGTAGTAACCTCTTGTGCGATAGCTGTTGATGTTAACATCATTTTATTATTTTTCCATTTATTTGTAACATATTTTAAATACTTTCTAGCATTTACACTTAAGTGGTATTGATCCCTACCACCCTGAATTTAATTGTTTCTTCTCGGTGTATCAAAATTTTTGTCACGACAGGGCATAGATACAAACTTAATCTATTTTCTGTAATTGCTGGAACCATAATATATTCATTATTTTGCAACGGGAAATAGCTGAAAAGGAAAAATTGCTTTATTTACGGGAGCGACTACAGAGGCCGCAACATTAACAGAAACAGTGCCATATGGATTTCAAAAAGTGAATGAAACAATAAACTATGCCTTGTCAGCGTGAAAAAAGTAAAACAATTTGTCTAAACCCTGATTTATAAGAAAACCCGTAAAACCGATCTGACAGGGATCAATCCCCCTTAACAGTTGGTGGCACTGAACCGACGGTGGATGTGTTGTTTGTTTTCAGAAAGCAATGCCGCCTTAGACAGTTAACGATAAAGTGGGTGAGCGTTGCTTAGTTTTCTTTCAGTTATTTTGCACTCGTCGTCACTATTTTCAAGTTGAAAACTATCAATAAACTAAAAACCAGTGTAAACTTTTCACCACACTGAAAACTAAACAAGTTTTGCCCCAATAGAATACAGTTAACGGTTATTTTAAACGTTGAGGGGTGTCCGTAGTATCTCGGGGTAGGCAGGGCTCGTGATCAAGGACGGCGTGTGGAAATGTTGCAGTAGCAGTCGAGTTTCCTCCGCCTGACAATTCTGTAGGCGCTTACGAAAACCTGCTTGGTAGTGTTTATCACGTGATCAGATTTTCTCAGACGTTGGATATTTTAACGATTTTTTTCCGAGCGTACGAAAACAATTGTTGTGTGTCGCGGCCTGTTAAAAAATGCGGCGAAATCTGTAGAAGCGTTATATTTCAGTCGCCTAAGAACAAGTTTGAACAGAGGACAGGTCTATACAAGTATATGGCATTGCAATTGAATGTTATGTTATATGTATTTGGGATAAAGTGAGCACTAATATTTTACCTTTGAAAAGTATAGCTCAGTATTTACTATAGTTTCCTTATTGCTTGTAAGGTTGGCAACAAAACTACGCAAAATAGTTCCGTGCATTTTCTTATTTAAATACAACAGTTCTAAAACAAAATCAACCGAAATCGGCATAATTGTATTTTAAGTAATATATAAATTTTTAAAAATCAAATTATCGATTACTATCGACTGCACAAATGATCTTACACGCGCAAACACAAAGTGACGTGTCCAGAGACGTTAGACATGGCCCGCCGTCAGCCGTTACGCGCGGAAAGTTACGAATTGGGTGAAAATAGAACTTAAGCAGGGCTTGTTTGAGGGCTCACTTTATCCCGAACCGCCTATAGTAATGTATACTGTACAAACATGCTACAGTTAACCACAAAGGAAAAATAATTATTTCAGCTGTGTACACATGCGGGAGCCTGTGTTTGTTTAATTTTTACGAGCTTATTCGTGTTTTTAGTCTGCATGCGCCTATCTACTCTGCTCCCGAGCAGTGGATCCGGCGGGGAGAGAGTTGAATATTTAGATATTTCGAACAGAGGTGTACTGTACTGGCATCAGGCTGGGAACAATTTCAGCGGCTCGTACCGAAGCGAGGTGATGCAACGGGAACAGTTCAGACTCGCAGTCGCTAGGACCCAGGGTTCAAGGTCTGGCTCCGGCCATTCCGATCTCTGTTTCCCATGGTTCCCCAAGGTCGTTCCAAGTGAATGCTGCGATGGATTTAACAAAGGCCATGCCCATTAGTTTCTCTGTTCATGTTGTTGCGTCAGGTTTTTTCTAAAAAGTTTTCTGTACAATCAGTGTTTGTGCGTATACGCATACGTCCGTAAATAACTGTTCTGTGAACGTGTCAATAAAGATAAAAAAAAAATAGCACATTTTTAAGGCGATGGGGCTCAGTCTCCTGGAGGCAAAGGAGGAAAATATATTATGACGTCTGCAGTTCATTCCTTTGACTTTTGAAATGTTCAGTAATAAGGTACTGTTACATATGTAATTTCCGTGTTGGTTGACTACAACGACCGCGATCGGCCGCGGACTATAAGGGAGAGTCACACTTATTCATTGCTACTATGCGCAAGGCGCTCTACAGACGTGTCTTCCTCTTGAGAACTTCTTCCTGATGACCTTGCATTAGACGAGATATAAGCCCAGTCACTTTACCCCCAGCGGCTCGTGACAGTACAACGAAAATAACACATAGTATGAAGTTAGCGAGACTGAACTTAACAGCTGTGAGAAAGTGGTGTAGTTGGTAGACTAGACTGTAGCCGGGAGGGTGACGTAGTTTCCGGCAGAGGGCGTGGCGTGTTACGATCGTGAAGGGTGGGCGCGCGACCCTCGCTGCAGCCCGGGGCGTGCCATGACTCAGTCCAGTCCAGACCAGTTTGTGCAACACCGCTCCGCTACTTTCAACCACTCGGCCGCTTGATTCTCTTCTCTTCTCGTTCAGATCCGGGCATTTGTAGTGTCTCGCAAAGCTGCTGCTCTCTCATTCCTCGACTCTTTGTCAAATACTACTATACAGTGTGCCTCTGAATAACGCTTATAGGTAGGGACAGGAAAGTTTCGCGTATTAAGTAATCCGCATGCTAGAATCTATTGTCCTATACATACTCAAGCCCTGTATTCGTCCATTGTGTGTTGTTCCACTGAGTAACAGCTAGTAGACAAATCCATAGGATAGTTGATTCTAACACGTACGCCACTGAATTCGCGCAGTTTTCCGGTCCCTACGTATAGGTGGTTCGGTATAAACTGAGCACTTTTGAAAACATAGGTACTTAATTCCTTGAGATAATTTATAGTTTCCTGGAATTTTTGTTATATTAACAAAGCAACCTGAGTAATACTCAACTGTACTGTGCTCAGAACTTGACATCTGAGGTCACAATAAGTGTTAACTTTGGACAAGGTGGTTGTCGAAAGTGCTGACTATCGTGAACCACCTATAAGGACATATAATTTCGTAAATACGTTGTTACGAACCTATTCCCCATGTTCCCGTGGTCAGTGTACGAAAAGAAAATACAATTTAAGCGATGACGGAAAGGCAGTTCCAGAGCAAACATTTCTTTCCCAGCCTTTCTCATCTGAATTGCTTATGAAATACTACTAACGGGATTCGTGCGAAACTACTCTTACAAACATGTAATGGACTTTGCTTAAACAAACATTTTAATTAGTGCAAAGTTTTAACACTGAAAGTGTCAGTCAGGCGAGTGATCTACGTTACCACTGTACGCCGTGTCAGGTGTGTTGCTGTAGAGGCGATACTGCACCAGATGAGCCGGTCAACATCGCCCTTGGCGCCGTGCCTCACTCAACACAAGCACACGACCAGTAGGCGGGCGCTGTAAAACTCTTCGTCACTTTGTAGGGTCGCAAATGCTGGGAAATACCGCTAAATTGAAACACAAATTGTGGTCCTGTTGTTTACATAGATATAAATGGCGCAGTTCGTGAAATGCCTCCATTGTACTCGACCTGCTCTTATGGCACGTATGCATGTAATAACACAGGCACAGAAGTGCATCTTTGTCAGTTTGACGGCAGCGTAGGCTTACCTAGATGTCTATATAGTGTGGTGACAATGGAGCTCGCCTGAAATGAAAGAACAGAGGAAACTGCAGATCTCCATGATATCCAGCCTACCTTATGTGTCGCCACAGTACGTGAGATGCTGGGAGTGACACCGACTGGTCATCGAACCGGTCAATACACCACCAGTCAATTTTCAAGTATTTCTCAACGTCTGTGGCACTATGTGTAGCTACTGTATCACTCTGTTCGACTTCGCCTTCCTTACAACGTGGCGAAGCGCTTGAAACGTTATTCAGGGACACCCTGTACACACGATGTCCTGAAGTAGACTACAGCCTACGAGTCAATGTACGCTTGCTGTTAAGTTTACGTTTCCATCCTCCCAGATTGTTGTTGCAAGTCAATGCGGCATGTAGGCCTACCTGGTGATTTATGTTACCACTCGTGAGTGTATAAGAAGTAACTCCCCAACATCACTTACGAACATATTTGAAGGAAGACATTGCTCTCTGTAGTGGTTTCGTGCTTAGATTTTCCCCTGTTGTTGAGGTGACTGTGAAACGAATTTGAGGTGTTACTGTGCAGAAATAACCTAGGACATTGGGGGGGGGGGGGGATTGATTTTAAAAATGAAAATAATTGTGTAGTTTATTGATACTACGTCAGATTGGCTAGGTATAACGGTATTTGTGTACTGGTCGTACGTTCATGTGGGTACATGCATTTATACTAAAGTGTGGTTTCCTTGATAAGCATAGGCCTAAGCTTTTTGTTTGTTTGCTCGAAAATGTGTGTTAATAATACATCCATACGAATTTCTCCAAAACCTTTAAGCCGAGGAATGTTACAATTCAATGAAAGTAGTCAACCTTAATTGCAGGGACAGTATATTTGTCGTAGGGCAGTGGCTAATATGTCAACAATTTGTTATGACAAGAATTAATAATTTATAACTGTAGACTAATAAAGCAAGATTCTCGCTATATGGAAACTTGCATTGTGCCGGCCTGACGGGAGAAAGTGTAGGCCTACTCATTTTTAGACAGCGTTTCTATTAATTTTTGCATTCATTACACAAGAAAATAACAGCCAATCTACCTACTGGAAATACTTGCCTAGTATTATAATTGTGCTTTACTTAAAAATGGCAAGTTTTTCTGAAGCAATATGTTGTATAATATAAAAAAAAAAGGGAGGGGGGAGGTGGGGCAATCCTAGACATTAATGTTCGCGGACTACTCGGGCAAAACATTTTGCCCCGAGTGACGTGTTTCTGGTTACAGCCTTTGACCAAAATGGTTCACACATTTTGTAGCGGTGCAAGCGTATGCGAAACTGCAGAATATTTGCTTCTAAAGTCGCCACACTGTTATTGATAGTTGCTATCCCCCCCCCCCCTAAATTGATTCCCAACTTCCCGGAGATTTCACTTGGCCTTCTTATCGTTGCTTTATGTCGTGCTATCGTAAACCTTACCGCCCGCACAGTGTAGTGGTCCTGACAGGCAGGCAGGCCACACTGGGCACAGTTCACAGCGTGTTCCTGGAGGCGGCTCGCCCTACATTCTCCCCTGAGGCCGTGTCGTGCCGATAATTGTGGGCCACCCACCTCCCCTCCTCTCCTCCCCTGTCAAGGACGCTACGTGCAGTCATGCTTGAACTGAACCACTTTACTTCGAGCATCGAGAGCTGTTTCTTTGTGTCTTGTCTGCCCTCACAAAGAACACGCTGTATTCTAGCCAGCAAAAATATATATAATTGGTACAAGTATTTCAAGACATTGCTGGTGATTATGTTGCCTTCAAGTTCATTTTTTCATAGTTTGAAGTTTTGTCATAATGGCGCCTCAAAGTCTCGGTTGAAAGGAATGTGGTGGAAGGAGGTTCTATCTTACATTGCTTAACGAACCAGAAAAGCAACATAAGTTAATATAAAAACGTCAATGCCTTGTTTAAACTTCTTAATGCGTGGAATACGTTCGTAACACATCAGAAAATAATCAAGCATTATTAGTTTTAATTTTTCCCCCCATCACAGTCATACCATTCAAATATGCTGTTAACGGCAAATACTAACATTGAGGAGTGAAGT
Organism: Medauroidea extradentata; assembly: GCA_003012365.1. NCBI lineage: Eukaryota > Metazoa > Arthropoda > Insecta > Phasmatodea > Phasmatidae > Medauroidea > Medauroidea extradentata. Next base: position 48,318 of record PNEQ01063596.1, on the reverse strand, counting down.
GGTCCTCAGTGACAAAATATACGGTGAGGTGGTGAAGGGGGATAATGCGCAAAAGCAGAGAGTTATCACTGTTTTCGACATAAATATTTTCCCCTCGCTTATTATAGAAAATCAAGGCTCGACAGTCCGTAGATTACACTTGTGTACACCTTCTTACTTTATTACATAGTCACAGACTGTCTTATTTTTGGAGCACTGATGGCAATAGGAAAAATGTAACTTTTTCCTATCTGTCATCACTGCTCCAAAAATAAGACGGTCTGTGACTATGTAGTAATGTAACAAGTTGTACAAAAGTGTCATTTCCAGATTGTCGAACCTTTATTTTCGATAATAAACGAGGGAGAAATACTTATGCCGAAAATTGTGAAAATTCACCGCTTTGATGCACCATCCCGCTTAAGGAGTCTGTCTACCTTGATAGGCTGCGTTTGTGGCATAGAAGTGGTGACAGTGCTGTTGACCGGCGTATGCAATGCTTCTTTTGTTCTTATGGGACTTTAAGCGGTGACCACATTATTTAATTTGTGGACAACATAGTTTCAAAGTCTAGCGCTTGTTTCTGTGGTTGCGTTTTTAGAATCCAGTTGTTATTTTTACGGATAAGACTCACTGGAAAACCAGTATTTGGATATTTTTAGGGACCCGAAAATAATGATACTAATAAACGTGCGTAATTTTTATATCGACATAAATTGAATTTTGTGTTCGTTTTGCTGTTATCAGGACGGGAGGGCGAAGAGAAACCGATATCTTACTGTCCACGGCAGTTGCCAGGTTGATACTAGCAGGGCAGTAAATATTCGGCGCGTTCCGTCATACTGTAACATATTTGTTAGTTGCAGCAGTTGTGCTCGGGAATACGTATTTGCCTTTCAGGATATGCGAAAACTATTATATAAAGCTGCTAAATTTTACTTCCGTCCTTAAATATACGCAAGGTTTCGAAGATGGAAATGATGTTGCATTTAGACAAAACTGAATATAATATATATTGATCCTACTACAGAATAATAAGCAGAGAAAATAAGTCAGAACACTACGCCTACAGTATCGGCTTCGACACACTTCAAGATATTTCCTTAATTATGCAGTACGCAATACCACACATAAAAACATTAAAAACAAAATGTAAAAAAATTGAAAATTGTAAAAAAAAGAATGTTACATATATACTCCAGGTTCAGAATAACCCCTTTCTTGGTAATTCGTCGTAATACAGGCGTACGTAGATAAAGAAGTATAAAATATATTTTAAAAATAGTGTATATGTAATTTATGTAGGCCTATATATGTAGGGCCTATATTATAGACACACGCACGCGTTTACGATTGAGGCGCTATCCATTATAAACGTTACTAATTTCATAATTTAATTACAAACTCAGCCACAAAACTATACAAAATACAAATTTTAGCTCTTCAAACCTTAATATATATATGGCCCTAGAACTCGGCTATCTACATACACATTATGATGATGAGTGTCCACAGAGAGGGGTTATTTTGTACCTACAATATACCCACACATACATAGTCTATATGACAAATGCAACATAAAGTATTTTTTTTTTTTAATTTTTAATTCCCATTTTTAAACTTGTTTTTTATTTTTTTACTTTTAAGTCTTAAATATTTGGAACGTGTATATATATATATATATATATATATATATATATATATATATATATGTGTGTGTGTGTGTGTGTGTGTGTGTGTGTGTGTGTGTGTGTGTGTGTGTGGCAAATGTAACATAAATTTATTTTTTACTTTTTAGTTCTCATTTTTAAAAAATTGTATTTAATTTTTTTACTTTAAATTATTTCTCTTTTTGGTCTTCAATCTCTGGAACTTATTTATTAGTTTGTCGGAGTACTTTATGCAAGGCATTGCAAGTTATATAAAAGCTTGTAAAGACGTAATTTTTCGTTTTAGTTCACTTAATTTTAATAATATGATAATTATATTCATGTAAAATAACACGTAATATTGCATTGTCGCCTTTACATAAGTATGGCGAATTTCAGCTCAATCAGATACCTGTAAGTGGTTTAAAAATCGTTCGCCAATTTTGAAACGGTCAACTCGCTTACATACGAACATTGCAAGTTAAATTAAAGCTTGTAATAATGAAATCACACTGTTTAAACTATTTGACACAATTCAATTAGATTTGTTTTGTTGACTATACATTCATAACGCAGAGGTGAACACGTAACAAGTAGTAAATGTAGTGTATTAATTGTGAATGAAAAATGTTTTTTATATCGAAAACTATAGGATAAACTCATTTTATTAAAAAAAACCTAAATTTTAACAGTGGCAAAGTGTCATTTCAAACATTGTAAGAACTAATCATATTTTATATGTCATGTTATCGGCATGTTTTTAATGTAAAATTGAAAAATGAACTTAAAAAATCAAAATCCGTTCAGAGTTGAAACAATACAGTTTTTCACGATTTTGCTATTATAGCGTTTTGTAGCACATTGTTTTACCAAATATAAACATTTTTGATACTTGCAAATTTATTGAACCTTGCGACAGTTTTTAAACCCGAGTTTTTAACTAGTTATCTACGGCACTGCGAAAAAAATAGCTAACAAAACGTATGTGACATATTTTTAATGAATCTTCCCTTAGAAGGAGAAAGGGTGTCAAGAATGTATCCACTGAATTCAAAACAGGTTATTTAAAACTATCTATAGTGTCATAATTTTACTTGAAGTCATTACATACTTTATGTAAGTCACTACGCATACTTAAAAAAAAAGATGGGTTCTCTTACTCGAGGGTTTTTGCTTATCGCTGAATTTGGCACAAATAAATAAATACGTTCTTGCCAACCGGGTTGTCAGCTACTAACAAAATATTTTCTTCATTTCAATCTAGATGTAGGTAAATTTATTGTTAGGCATTATTTTTTTTATATTCAGTATTGGTGCGAAATATGTTGAACCGAACTTGTCGGGTTGACCGGCAAGTTTTTACGTCGCCCGAGAATTTTGGACACTTCAAATTCCCAGCTACTAAATTATTGACTTCATTTTACATCTGTGTATTCTCCGCAGCTAAGTTTTCAACATTTTTACGTCAATAGAAACACTTACGTACCTTGTGCTCCAGCAATCCACTTGTATTAGTTCGGAACATTTTACGACGCAGTATGTAAACACGACGTTTCACCTCCATAGACTGGATGTGAATTAAGCAGGGACACAGGTGCAAAGAGTCCAACTAACCTTGCGCTGCACTAGCCCACTCAAGTGAATGGCGCCGTACATCAAGAAACTGTTCTTCGTGTTATTATAATTAATTTTCTTGTCATTATTTGAAATTTATAAATTGAGATATTTTGTAATTAATTTTCTACACACCGAGCAGTAAAAAGTTTGTATTTAGTTTTCATTATTTATTTTCAAGATTATTAGTGATAATAATTTTATTGTAATTTTTATGTGTTACTGTTGCTCCGCCTTGTTGGGCGGACTATATTCAGGGATTTAATAATCGCTCGCTGTTAGTATAAAGCTTCCTGGATTTCTCGTATGTGCGTTCAGTCGGCTTCCAGTGAAATGTAAGTGTCAGTCTTGTTATTCGTTATTGTAAATGTGGAATGGGTTGTTATGCTGCAGGACTTGTAATTGATTAATTTCCGGCGCCTGTTTAGTTATTTGTTATTTTTTTTTCTTGAGTTGAAGTCCTGTAGCATAATGGCCCAAGTCCTAGTGTTTCGTTAGTGTTTTGCTGTTCGTGTTTTTTTCTCTTTTTTACTTATTAATTCCGGTTAACTTTCACGTTCGGGTTTTCAAGTGTTTAACTTCTGGTAACTTCTATATTTTCAGCTTTCAGTGAGAAAGAGGGACAGACATTTAAATATTTTGAGTTTTGTTCGTATTTGTTGATTAATAATTGCTGGCGTGTAATTTTCAAGGTTAGACCTTTGCAGAGAAAGTAAATTTATAGCAGATCATTTATAATATTTGGATTGAGTAATTTTCATGCACCGTATGTGCCTGCATTGAAACTGTGTTAGGGTTATAGGTATTGTATGCTTACTACCGAGGTATGGGACTCGGTAGATTTTGCTGCTGTATGTGTTTTGGGGCGTGTGTCCCCCTGAAGTTTACCACCTATAAGTATAGGGTTTTTTTCAGACTTGTGGTCGTATTGTGTATTCGCTACTGAGGTATTGGGACTCAGCATTGTTCTTTATTATTTGTTAAAGTTAGTTTCCTATAAGGATAGGGCTAGCACATTTGTAATATTTGTGTTTGTCTTTCGCTACACCCTTTGCAGTACTCTCATTTAGGCCTTCACTGAGTCATATTATCCAGATAGACAGATTAACTGATACTTCTACACGCCTGTTTATAGTATTCATAAAGTTAATGTTTAATGTTATGCTTGTACCTTCATATTTTTCTTTATATTTACACTTTTTGACTTGTGTTGCTGATTATTTGAGTTTGTAAAATGGTTAAGGGTTATGTTGATGTTTTGTTATTCTGATTTTGAGTTTAGAATAAATCCCTGTTGGGATTGAACCCGATTTTTTAAAATCTTTAATTGATGTTGTAGTTACAGTTACCTTTTCTTATTTGGAACATTAATGTGATTTTGATCGCTGCTATTGATGTTTGATTGGTATTACTTTACTGAGGTGTTGGAAGTTAAGAGTTTAGTTTACTTTTGAGTGAGGATTACTTTTGCCTTAGCGCCATTGCAAGTCTCTAGGGATTCGCCACCCTCTTTACATTGATCTTGTAACTTTGTTACCGTCACCAGTGGTTGAGGTGCTAGCCCCTAAGTAGGGGACGGTACAGTGTCAACGTCACTCAAACAATAAATTATACATTCTGCCTAAAATCAGAACCCGAAAGCTGCGGCGGTCGTGATCTTGCCTTACACTTGAGCGATCCGAGTTATATCCATTCAGTGTTTGACATCCGGATTTACGCATGTAGGATCGTGTCGCAGTTCGGCGGTTTTTTTCGGGGATGTCACATTTACCCCACCCTTGCATTCGGCTCGATACTCATCTCATTCACCCTCATCGACTCTGAATGTCTTTGATGATAATATCGTTCAGTTCCACAATAAACTAAGTGACAGTTAATAAATATTTTGTTGACATTTCCAGTATGATGTGGTCGTTCTTTACTGGCTGCTCTTGCAGATTACTCTCTTAGAGGCTCAAGCATTTACTTGTCAATTCTTCATAACAACACTGAATAACGGTTTTTATTATTTACCGCTCTCTGGTATGCATCTTCTTCCCGCGCCCTGCAGGCTACCACCCTCACCTAACATTTTCGGGTATACACTGAGGGTCGATATTTTCCTAACAGCTACTACACGGCTGTCGACTCTGTGTCGCCACCTTACTTCTTCTTTCGATTACATTTTTACATCTATGTTCTCTGCGAAGATTGTGTAATAGTTTCTCACAGATGCATGCATGATGTGTACCCTGAATACTTTTGTTGTTTATACGTGCACTTTCTAGTTAATACTTCAATCAACGAACATACTGCATGTACTGAATGTCCACAAAGTTAAGATGCACTAATATACACGTGTAGTAAAAACAAGACACTATTTTAAATGTAAAATAATATCAGGATACAAGGTTTAAGTTTCTCAGCGCAATAATTAAGAAGAATACATGCTGATAGTGTTTATAAGCACAAATAAACAAGCCCCTTGTTCGACTTATTTCTTGACTTATTGGACAAGTTGTAGTAAGAATTGTACACACTCGCCGGCCGATTTTCACTTCGAAATGATTTTCAACGTAGACATATTTCCATTGTGCCAATTACTAGCGCGCAATCTTCTCACCGATAGCGTGTCTCCGAGACGTTCGGTTGCTACGCTAAATTGTTATAACGGTCATATAAGAGGTGATAAGTCAATGTATTGTAAAGGCCCGCGTCAACATTCTTGCACTGTAAAATTAACGCAGATACAATCATTCGTAGCAGTTTTCGGCTGTTAAGATTGATGGCGGACCTGAAATGGTCATAAAAGCTTTTGTTCTTTGAATTCTATGCGTATGCAGACATCAGTAAGGAACGTTGAACAGTTAGAAACATATACTCGTACGGGCCGAAATCCCGTGCACAGCTCTGCGGTGTAGCCAGGCGGTCACCTTAAGTCTGTCCAAGTGGGGAAACTACTGTAGTTTGTATGAAGCAGTGTTACTTTTCTAGACATTACTTGTGAGTACATATTTTTCTTTCACAATAATACATGTCGGCTAGTTTCCCCATAACAACATATGATTTCGAAGTCAAAATTTACGTGATATTAAGACATACACCCCCCCCCCCCCGAAAACAAAGAACATTATAAAACGAAGTAATGTGCAGCGAAACTACTAGTCGAGGGCTTACAGCTTGATGTATAAGAAAATCCATTGCGAAAAATTGTGATATTAAAATAATGTAAATGTTTTTGCTGTTTTAAAACTCAATTGTATTGGGTTTTTATGTATATCAAGCCGTAGCCCGCGTCATGTAGTTTTGCTGCAAATTATTTCATTTTACTACGGCGATTGATTTTCGGGAAAAGGGTGGGGGGAGGTTGAATGGATTAAAAATATGGACATTTTAAGTTTCATACAAATATAAACTTATAATTTCCCCCACTTGAACGCACTTACGAGTAGTTCTCAAAGCGAAGACACACACAAATTGAGCGTGTTGCGCTTAGAGGCTATGGGCAAGTGTAGTGAACAAGGCAGAATCGACCTTAGAGCCCACAATCTTCCAGGTACCGATATCGCTCGTTGTAACCCATAGTACGGATATTACATCTGCAACTATATTATATTATTGTACGTGTCGAAAGACAAAGAATTGAACTACATATATATCACATCATGTACTCTCTTCTTTTAACTTTAAGATTCTGAGTGCAGAAGTACTAAATATACAAATTTTATCGAAGTTCACTATTTTACCTACGATAGGACGAAAACCAAACGTGGGCATATATATATGTGTGTGTATTTTATATAATCATAGTATTTTGTTATTGGTGTATAAGTCGGTATACGTCGAACAGGTATTACGGATAAACTGGCCTGTGCGCACACACTGATCTTCTATACATGTAGGTACTTGCTAGCGACTAGTTAGTAACGTAGAGAGGATAAGCGATGTTGTGTGTGGTACTCACCCAGAAGTAACGCGAGCAGTATGCGTGTGGTGGCCGCCATGTCTTGTACCGCCTGCACTAACTCTCCAGACCGAACTGACCGGCCTCCAGTTGTGCTGGACGTCTACACCACCTCTCTCCCCTCCCCCCTCCCTTCGCCAGTGTGAAAGTACGCGTTCTCCACTACCACCGCCTGTCTCCTGCACTCTGCCTGCCTGATACCTACAGCCTCCATATCTTCGGCGAGCACACATTTTGTTGTCATTTTCCGATAATATTTGCCTTATTTATTTACGTTGTAATTTTATCCTGGTAAGTTAAGACATGCGCCCTCTCTCTCATAAAAAGTTAACAAAATCAATTGAAATACGTAGTAGCGTAATATATTAAACTCTCATGTCATCTGAAAAATACACACATACAAAAAACCAAGGGATATTTACTGTACCAAACAAGATTTTAGTTACAACCCATATGCGTACTCTGTTTTACAGAAACGTTTGACCAGGATAGGGCGTAGAATATGACGTCTTAGTTTACATATATCAAGAAATGTCGTTAATTAACTTTGGTTATAGGACTGTTGAAATTCCATATTTGGAAAATATTCGTTCTGCAATCCTGCAAGCTAAGTTAATGGAAGTATTAATTAATGTTATATTAATGATGTCCGATAAGCGATATCCTACCCTTTACCACAGCCAAATATTGTGGTGGTCAGTGTTCAGTCCGCTGCCACTGTATTGTACGATCAGGACCTGGACACGGGCGGCATTTACGTCTTCCTTATTACTTGACAAGTTGTCTGCATCGTGAAGACAGCATCCTGGGCAAGTCCTCGACGTCACACCTGTTCGTATATTAGCACTGTCATGGGATTGTATTACTTTTATGTCATCAACGAGTCATAGCGATTATTATTATACGCCATTCACGATAAAGTGAGCACTGCATAGTTTTATTTCTGCCGTTTTGCAGCTATCTTTACTATTTTTAGTGTGAAAACTGTCATGTCACTAAAAACCAGTGTAAACGTTTCAACACTCTCAAAAGTGAGCACATATTGTCCCATTAAAAACATATTTTTAATTAATTATAAGTTCTGCTGAGTGTTCAGTTTATAGTGAACAGCCTATAATCGTTCAGGAAATGTTACAACGTCCAATGCTTAGAACGCCAGATTTCTGGGTTGAAAACTCGACTGTAGTTCTGGCTTATCAGATGTATTATATGAAACAATTGTTTGTGATGACTGAATTAGTAAAACCATAAAGTTTTAATATTTTGTTCACAGTGAAACTCGGTTTTTGTAACTTAAAATGCTGGTTTAAAGAATTAAAAGTAATCCACGACCTTAAAAGTACAATATTGATTTTGACTATCTTTTTTACCTTCACTGTTTGCAGATTTTCGTTAATATTCTCAATTATTATTGCAAGGATGGGTGCATATTCGAGTTAAACATTTTTCAGTCTATGACCACATTAGGCCTACAGCATTAACTAAATTTAAAATACCAGTTTGTTTGAAAATTTTTGAACCAATTGCAAAATTTCTTGAAATGTATTTTGGTGCTGTGCATGTTTTCATTCATGTCATATACGCCCTATGATTTTTTTTTTCACTTGTACTATGATATACACGTCGTCCATATTATAAAATATGTGAGTGATCGGTACAATGGTTAAATAGCTTTGCCCTCTTGCCTAACTCGTCAACAAGAACTTATCTTCCTAAACATAGTAAGAATGAACTTGAACAAGGACGTGGTCATACTGTACACTGCGCTCACAAAACATGCCAAGTTATGTAGTCAGGTGGGAGGCGAGGACCACCGCGGCCTCCAGTGATTCTCTTTTGAAATATCAGCCCCGGAAATCGTAGTTGGCCATAATTGGTTAAATATTCACTGATTGTGTCAGTAGTTTTCCACTGGTTCAGTGGTTCAGTTAGTATAAACTGCTCTATCAAGAATCTTTAAATAAAAAAAACTGTGAATACTTATACTTCTGATTTAGGGCGAACGTTATGCAAGTATAGATGGTTCGCAATAAACGTAGCACTTGTATAAACCATTGTTTCTAAAATAATAATTATAATATATTATGTATTGTGACTTCAGGTGTTAACTTTTGAGTAGGGTACAATCTATATACTTTTTATAGCCTATTAAAAATGGCGGGAAAGTTCAAATATGTGCTCCTTTGATCAGGAACCATGTAAGGGTGTTGTATCGTGCTGGCGGTAAACCCCGGTGTGTGGCGAACTGCGCGTATTCTCGGCGGTGCGGCTCGGCTCGGTGACTTTCCAGTCGGGGAGAAAACAGACGGCAGTGTTTGTTTTAATTGGCGGCAGGCGGGCTGTGGTTTTCGCCGCGGGCAGGACAATAGTTGCCGCACGCTACGTCGTGGGAACGGCGGCAAACAAGTGGTGCCGCCCACCCGGCCAATATACTGAGCCAACCTTCCCCACGCCACGTGGCCCACTTACACGCCTGTGTCTAGCTCACTTTGTGCTAGGACCGCTACAATCCCACCACAATCTGCTCCTAACTGGCCTGCCTAGACGATGAAAACTGTGTAAGGCCTAAGATGAATAAACCTCTCTTAACCTTCATTCATATTTCATAACATAGCCCATAAGGCCGACACTACACACCAGAATCTCAATGACCATGTAATAACCACAGGCATGGCCTTAAAAATGTGCCTGAACTACATTAGTGTAAAACTGCGTATAGGTGACTCGGGATAAAGTTAGCACTTTTGAAGCCCTAGTTACTGTTTCCCTTTCAGATTTGTTATACTTTTGTGCACCTCTTGATTACAAAAAAAGCGCCTAAATTACAATAGCAATATGTATAGATTGTGTTGCATTCAAAAGTTAATCGTCTAACGACACAAGAAGTACAATTTTAAATTGTTTTCTAGACAAGGTGGCTTTTATAACTGTACAAGATTTCGTTTGTTGTTTATTGTGACTTTTTTTACTGTAGCAAATTTTTTTTTATTTCCCATGATTTTTTTATTATATCATATTAGTCAAACTTGGTAAAAATTGATTTTATGCATAAAAGGAAAACCAATTTGCGTTCCGAAATGAAAAAAAAAAAAAAAATGCACACTGAAGAACAGTGTCACAAGCTACGAAAAGACGTGTTTGCAAACTGCGTCGATTTTTTTTTGTATTAAAAAAATTAATTTTAAATAAATTGCTACTTTTTGTAACTTTTTTAAAAACATAAACCTAAATTAATGTGGTTTTTAACATTTTATGTTATGTAATAGTCCATTACACTTTTCTTCGGTGTGAATTTTTTTTTTCGTTTCGACAAGATGGTTAGTTTTCGTTTTTTGCTTAAAACAGTTCTATGCAAATTTGGACCTAAAAATGCTGTTATAAAAATCTATGAAAGCCAAAAATTTTCATTACAATGAAAAACAGTTGCGACGTATGTCTACAAAAGAAGCCACCTGACGTATAAGTATAAAAAATATTAAAATAATGAAATATTTGGGTGAACTCACCGCTAAGAGCTGAGGAGGGTGCAAATGAGGTGAAGGGACAATATTCAGAGCCAATATTCGAACCCGGAACCTCTCACTCTTTGGCCGGCGGCTAACCGACTATGCTACAGAGGCCGGCTGCATAGTTGTAGTTGTATATCATCGCAGGGGGTGAAGTTAGGCCCGCCTCTAACGATCACTAGGCACGACTTCGGATATTTTGCAGAAAAGGATTTTAGCATGACTTAATGATTTATTCTTGATAAATGTACCGACGTCGTTGGCTGAATAATCAGGAATATTGTTTTATTCTTGTAGTTGCCACCGCGTAGGGCACATTTCTGCGGATGTAAAGAAAGGACATTCAGAAGTTTTCACGTTACAACCTTAATTAATCTGTATAGTTTCTTAACGGGTTCCTATTTCAGATCCATGCTTTCTTTAAGCGTGTGTGCGTGCGTGTCTGCGGTAGAACGGTGAAACGTCCTTGAGCGGCGAGTTCCTGATCTCGCACCTGCTGTTGTAGATGAGGCATCTAGCCGTTCTGATGGAACTGGTTTGTGAAAGCTGATGATAAATTATTGATCCCTAACTTCCTAAAATACTCTTATTGCCAGGTTTTCCTTCTGAAGGCCATCAGCGTTAATAGTTCAGTTTCATAAGAGGGTTAGCTGGCTTCCTTGTTGATCATTTCCGTGATGACATTGTTGGGTGACTTAACTTGTTTCAGAAGTGGCGTTAATTTCGCTTGTACATCATATTACGATGGTTAGGGATTCTTAAGACTGGAGGTATGAGTAATAGTATTAAATAGATCGTTTATACACCTTCGTTCGTGGGATTTTCAATTCAATGTGATTTTTAAGAATACATATATAAATAAAGTTTTGAAAAATGTTAAATGGAGCAAAAATATGTTATGAAAAATTAATAAACCTTTCCCAAAATATTTCAGTGAAGAAAATTTTGATACTAAACTTTTTGGGCACCCCGTTCTGCTCCATGTATCCCCCCCCTTTTTTTCCCCCCATCGAAGTATGGTTTGTTTTTGGCAGAAACCATCGCAGTCGCACGTTAAACAACTCCTCGAAGTTTCATGCAGTCGGATGAGTAGAATAGGAACGCATTGTAGACGAACATTCATTCTTGTATTCTAGATTAATTCATTTAATTTGTTTAGCCCTTTTACTATCAACTTCTATGTACATTGTATGTTGCTATGTAGAGGCATGTGTTTACGCACTGAAATATCACTATTAGAAATAGTTCTGTCCATACAGCAGTTCGGCTATTCACATGTCTCTCTCGCTGTCTGTCCCAGAAGTCTCTTCCTTACCCTCGTCCACGTGTCCTATACGGTGCACTATTACTCCATTAAACCCTCCCTCCCTCCCTCCCTCCCTCCCTTCCTCTCTCCCTTCCTCTCTCCCTTCCTTCCTTCCTTCCTTCCTTCCTTCCTTCCTTCCTTCCTTCCTTCCTTCCTTCCTTCCTTCCTTCCTTCCAGTATTCTCTCCTACGCCGCAGTCGCTGGTCACTATACTGACGTCACAGTCTCCCTCACTCGCCGCCACCGACGTCACTGTCTGCTACACCCTGAAAGAAAAACATCGTAGAACGTTTCCCCTGCAAAGTTATTTTGTAGTAAAAACAAAATAATTTTGCCGTGGTCACAATATTTCCGTGGTGTCAACAAAACGTTTTTGTGGTGACCATAAAATAAATTTTGCAGGGTAAATACCTACAAAATATTTTGTAGCTGCCACAAAATATTTTTTCCGTGCACTTGCGCTCTCTATGAACTCGGGCTTTTTTTCTAACTACCTCAAAACTCTTGGCCTCTGGGAAAATCCTCGTGTAGTAGCGAGGCAATTTCTGGAAGGCTTCTTTACCGACGAGATCAAATTAACTGAAAATATCATTTCACCCTATTTTGAAGGCCTTTATATGTGTGATTGGTGTACTGTATTTTTGTCATCTTTCGATGAGACGGAAGTTTCTGTTACCTTCATACTCTCCTGCGGTCATTCTCACCATCTCGAGTGTATGTGGCACAGTCCAAGGTTGGTTGTATAACAGTCGGGGAAGAAGCAAGTTTTTGGCGGGTGTGTAGAAGTGGTCTTGATGACATTTGGACTGACCCGTGGTGTGGACGGCATACTTGTTTCTACAACAGGGATGGCGAGGGAGGTGCGGCTGATTCATGATGGAGGGTGGTGGTGTGATGGGGGGTTGGCCACACCTGTCGCGGGTTCGTCTGAACCACCTCCTTGTTATGTAACTACAGGCGCGAGAATGTTGACCGCTCTCTTCTCCTTTGTGCTCTGTCCACCAGCCCGAACCTTCCCCACTGTTGTCCACGTGACTAGGCTCACACACTCTTTCTACTGTTTTGCGATTATTATTTTTAGGCTTAAACGAGAGTATACATCGCACTTTTTTTGGCAGTTTTGTTTTAAAATGCTTTTTACCGTGCTTAATAATTTTCTCAAGACAAAACATTGTAATATTTCGTCTAGTAAGTCAATTCACGAAAATATTTTAATTATGTAAAATAGTATTTACTATTTTGAAAATAGTAGCCAGCCCGGTGAAAAATGTTTTAAACAAAACTGCTAAACATATTTAGATATTTGTTCTAGTTTAGGCACGTAGAAGGATAAAGAAGGGGCGTGGCCTAGAAGTGCAGAGCGGTAAGGACGACACAGCACGACCGTCACATCTCACCATGGACGCTAGGCGCAAGTCACTGAACTGGTGTGCAGTATTCTTGCCGTCAACAAGCCTCTATGAGACATTCAGTAGTCACACTATCATTTCATGACGTAGTATAAACGATACGGGTATATTGTACACGCCTATGCCCTTTGAAACATTCAGCATACTGATTTTCATACTTAAGGACCGCAAAAGCACCCATTTCCCCCGTTTTCGGCAGCAAGAAAATGTGTTTTAATAATTAGTGGTGAACCTGGAACTTTTATAACATGAGTGCCCTTGTGCCAATGCATGAATAGAAAACATTTCAGTCAAAGTTGAAACCAGATTGTTAAGACACTGAGCTCATTAGACACTGTTTCTTAGCCCTCCAACATAGTTAAAAACGGCCTTTGCAGTCTTCCGTACTTCAAACTGTACTATCAGGATATATGTGAAACACGGATTGCGACCTGCTCTTAACTTTGCTACAGACTTTCCACCAATAAAATTACATGGCCACCGCTTAGTGTCCCTTAGTAAAAATGGTTCGGCGGAGAGCTTGCACCTAGTTCAGAGCTTGGCTCGTTGAGGCGATGTGGCATTTGATGCGCGCTTCATGGTCGCCCCTATGTTGATGCGCGCTTCATGGTCGCCCCTATGTCGCAGTCATTTCTGAATCTCTAGCGTGTAGGTAGGCGATACCCTTATGGCCATGAGCTTTCATTTATTTCAAACAATTGCAAATAACTTGAATATTTTTTTAACCAATTGCTTTGAAAAAATTTGAGAAACTGTGTACAGCCACACAATACACAATTTTGCCAGAGCTTTTTTTTTATTTATAAATAATGTATATTTGCTAGGAAATTTTTTTTTTCATTTTGGCATATTTCGACAGCAAAATGTGTGCTACTTCTGGGGAAAAATCTAAAAATCGGTTTGGTGCATTGCAACACAAAAATTCTGATACAAACGATGATATATAAGTGTTAAAACTGCCGGAGTGAATTTTTGATATTTGTATTAATTTGCGTTGAAAATGTATTTTCGAAACCACTGCTAAACTAAATAGCGAGGCCTTAATGTTATTCACATGCAGATGTAACTTACGTTTACTGAGGAGTTCGAGTACTAGTATAAGGGCCGAAGCTCCACACACCGCTCGGCGGCCTGGCCAGGCGGACACCTTAACTTCCTTCCTACTTACTGAGTGACATCACAAGTACGTGTTTAAGTGTCCCGGAGATTTATCGTGAGAATAGTTCACTGTTTGCTAGGCTTCAAATGTATACATTTCTGATAACTTTTCTTTCGATACTGACGAGTCCTATTTACCTGGGCAAGTAGTACATTTAGTCCGCTAGGAATGAACGTCTTTGATTGTTCTATATACAACTATACCGTGCCACATAACTTTTTTGTAATCAAAGAACACAGGTAGTTACATTGGTTTGGTAAGTACGCTGATATAAAAGATTCTCGCTATTTTCCACCATCTCTAATTCGGAGAGTTAGCGAATTTATGTGAGGATATTCTTCGGACTCTTGAAAATGCGAGTTTTCGCTAGTGAATCGGTCATAATTAAAGTCATGCTTGTAGACCGTGCACCAATAACAAACCTCCACCCAACTTTTTTTGCTTCTTATACACCCAGGTAACAAATGCAGAAAGGATTTTCACTGTACGCAAACTTGCACACAGAAGTAATGTCAACTGCTGGACTAAAGATCCACAAAGAAAAAATTAAAACCCATTCGCAATAGTTCTGAAAAAATTAGACCTTTTCCTATGGTTTTAACGTTAGTCAGTGTTTAGTTTTGTGGATATGACGGAAATTTTTCCAATATTTTGTGTACACCTGTAATTTAGCGACGCCCTTTTGCTCAGCTGCACTACATATTAAATACTTGAACGACCTATATAAAACGAGTGTTTGAACAAGGGTGAAGATTGTAGTAAAGATTTTCGCCAGTATTTAAAGGGGGGAGTTTACGCAACATTTTAATGATTTCAATAATGTTTATATTTGTACGAGATATGGTTTGTTTTCTAGACATACATTGTGACAATTTTTTACGGTAATGACATTTTTCTCTAGTAAGAATTATTGCGTAGTGGCGCGTCAAAGCCCAGATTTGCATAAAACTGTTTTATACAAGAAACTGAAACCAACTGGCTTACAGAAACGAAATAATTCACAGTGAAAAACAGTGTCACAGGCTACGTCAGGGTATGTTAAAAACAGTATTGATATATATATATATATATATATATATATATATATATATATATATATATATATAAATAATATTAATTGCAGTAAATTGGCAATTTGTAATATTTATTTTAGTAATTTTTTAAATACAGTATACAATTGGTATGATTTTTTAGTTTCTGTTGCTAGACCTCCTTCATTCACTTGGTCGATCAATAACAGCATTTAATGACGATGCTGACATTTAGATACACTGCATAAGAGTGCAGGATTATGTAAATAACGGTGGGCAAGCATTAGACAAAGGTTACTATTTTTTTAAATTAGTAATATTTATCTAGTTTTTCGGGATTTTGTGGTATTCTTCATCCGCCCTGCTGCTTGATAACAGGCACCAGAGAGATGGAACACTTGTATATGTGTAAGGCAGGGGTGGGGCGTCATTTCAGGATTTTCTTTGCGGGGGTGCTGGAAAGATTTTTTTTTGGCGAAAGTGACCTTGTTGCATGTTTTTATTAATTATGTATAAATTAAAAATTTTAATAATACAACTTAAGCTTTTTGTGCTTATGTTAGAATTATTTAAATAACAAAATACACAAAACAATTTCACATTTTTTCTTCTAAATCCAGGGGGAGGGCATTTGCCTCCCCCTGTCCCCTCTCTGTACCCCCTAAATGACGCCCATGATGTAAAGGGAAGATTGGCTCGTTGGCCTGCTGCACGCCGAGTGGCTTCCTGGTGACATAGCCATCATCCGACCACGCCTACCTGCGCGTCAAAGGCTCAGAAGCGACGCAGCTATACGGAAGACCTAGCTCGCGTCAAATGCCGCATAGCTACGAGCCAAGCGCTGAACTACCGTCCAAGTTTCCCGCAGATCCATTTTTACTATGGGACTTAAAGTGGTTACTACATAATTTCACTAGTTGAAATACTATAGCAAAATTCACTGCACGATTTTATCATAGGTTCACATATATCAGATTAGTACATTTTGAAGTACGGCTGTCTGAAAAGGCAGTTTTTTAGCTACATATTATGTAGGATGGTTTATGAACAGTGTCTTCAATGAACAAGGTGTCTAAACAATGGCATTCCGTCCTTATCCGAAGTACTTTCTCTTTTCGTACATTGATACAGTGGACACAAGTGGAATAGTTAGCGAAACAAACCTATGTACAAATACGTTCGAGCGCATTTGAAGCGCGTGGCAGGCTGTGCCCTTAAGAGTGAATTTTTATTAATTTGTCTGACATATATTCAAATCTTGTGAATCATGAGAACTTGTTTTGCAATGAAAAACAAAAGTAAGCGTAAAAAAAGTCAATGTTACGGGGGAAATGGTAGGTGATGACGTCTACCTTCCCGGATACAACTCCTGTCTCGTGTAAAGGTTAGTCTTTTTATCTACTGCGTGGCCTCGTGTCGTCGTTGAGATAGTTTGCCGTGAAATGTGGGTGGGTGTGTGGAGGAGAGAAAGAAGACCTTGGGAGACAAGTCTAGTTCTTGTCGGAGGGAACGATTCATCACTTAAGCGGTTTAGAAATCTATGCTGCTCGTTCGTTCCTTTTGAGATCTTTCCCCGGATTTTAAATATCCTGAATGTTCTTTCCCCGGATTTTAAATATCCTGAATGTCCAGGAATAACGACATGATAAGCACATCACGTGAATCCCGGGCTAAATTGTAGACGAAGATATAAGTGGCAAAATGTACGATGGCATTTTATGTACGTAATGTGGTAACACTGCACGGAGGTAGTCCCCTCTTGCACTCCACGCGCAGGTACTAGTTTGAGTATCTTACGTCAAGTATACGTAGAATTATGTTTGGACTACTCGGGATTTTAACCTGTGTCCATAATATTCAC
Source organism: Medauroidea extradentata (assembly GCA_003012365.1). Taxonomy (NCBI): domain Eukaryota; kingdom Metazoa; phylum Arthropoda; class Insecta; order Phasmatodea; family Phasmatidae; genus Medauroidea; species Medauroidea extradentata. Next base: position 30,861 of record PNEQ01063596.1, on the reverse strand, counting down.
GTCAGAACAGTAGTAGTAAGATATCTGTGGAGCGCGTGAGTGGACTAAATACAGTGCTACGTTACCACATTGTTGATGTATAATAAAACAACAGACTCACAGTTGGTGTGCAGATTCCAGACGATGCTGCAGCATCAGGTCAAGGTGACCCTATTACTGTAATATCACTGAAGTCACAGGATACTACATCTATAATATATCAGACCAGTAGAAGCTGCTCACATCCCTTTAAAAAATAGAAAAGAGCTGATCGTTTTCTAACGGCTGAACAGATTTTCTGGAATCATAGCTGAGAACTCTCTAGATCAAGTCACACCAAAAAGAAACCTGCTCCTACGTTTGGGACAGACACGCAGATACACACATTAACATCCCTATTTTTGCGTCGAGGGTTAACAATGTCGCCGTACAACATTTAGCCACTAGCATTTTCGTCTCCAATTTATCCCAGAATTAGGCGTTTGTTTCTGGACAACCTGTACACAGGTTCATGAAAGTAAAACAAACATGTTAGACTGACAATTTTTATGTTGGACCATTAAATATATATATACACACATATATATCCTTCCATTTCTAAAAACTTGTCAATTAAGGCTAAATAAGCGATCCACTTACTTGGTCGTTGAACTGTTTTGCAGTAGGTAATATTTGTTCCCCCAATAGTTTACTGTTAAACTTTTTCAACAACGCACTAATCTACAAGAAACAAAATAACATTTAAAGAACGAATCTTGAGTCCCGTCAGAACATCACGAGCTTTATAAACCCCATTTCTGAACTTTACACTATAGTCGTAAAACTGCCTTTTCGCACAGTTACGTGAAGAAGTGTATCGTTCAAATATGTATGAAATTAACTTGCGGTCTTGCAGTAAACTTAGCTGTTGACATGCCACCAGTTAAACTGTAGGCTCGTGACTTAACGTCCTGAAATGCCATGCATAATTCAGTTGTCGCAATGTTCCAACATGAGGACGGAAACACTACGCACCAGTTCAATCACTCACGTTGATTGTGTACAGGCATAGAAGTCGCCAAGCAATGTTGATTTTTTTTCCCCTCCCGATTTTAAGCGCGTTCTTTGACTGACCTTTACGATCGCCACCATCGATATAAATTGCCAGGTAGCATAATAGCGATCACAGTCAGGGAACTAGCATACACATTCAAAACTTAGGCAGTTAAATGTTGACTTAAGGGTGTTAAAGTGGTAAAAATTCATAATTTTATATTTGCTTGGCATAGTGTTAGTTTTATAGACATTACTTGTGACTACATTTTACACTTGTAGACATTTTTTAGCTCTCATAGTTTTCCCATAGCGACATGTCAAAGTCACAATTTGCAAGTTACAGGAACATAGATACAACGAAAACCAAATGGCTTGCTCGAATGAAATAATTTACACTGAAATTATATATAATGGACACTGTGCTAAAAGATTTAAAAACACAGAACGGAATTCCTTTGTACTATTTAAATAAATCCTAAAATGACGAAAATTTACCTCATTTATGGCAATTTAAAAAAAATGACAAAATTACTTTGTTGAATGTTTTTAAATATTTTAGCACAGTGCCCATTACATCTAATTTCAGTGTAAATTATTTCATTCGAGCAAGCCACTTGGTTTCCGTTGTATCTATGTTCCTGTAACTTGCAAATTCTGACTTTGACATGTCGCTATGGGAAAACTATGAGAGCTAAAATATTTCTACAATTGGAAAATATAGTCACAAGTAACGTCTATAAAACTAACACAATGTCAGGCAAATATAAAATTATGAATATTTGCCACGTGAACGCCCTTAAGGGCGAGTGTTAAAGACAATCTTATCATATTTTCAGTTTTTGAGCAGTATCATGTATTCAAATTGTATTATCAAAATTATTGGTAAACCGCTTGACGTAAATGATAATGGAATATTTCATTAATTTGTCATACAGAATTTTTGCAAGAGAATTAATAGGTTAATTTTCTATAAATTTCTTGGAATGATTCTGCATGACAAATTTATGGAACATTCCATTATTATTTATGTCGGGCAGTTTACCAAGAAAATATTGTATGCTTTGTCGAAGAGAACATTTTGGTAATACAATTTGAATAGTTTAAGAAGAAAGCAGTAAAGTTGCAAAAAATTGAGCGTACGCGTTCTGCCGAAGTACAGCCAGTTGGAATAGACTTTGAGAATCGTAATTTTTGAGCTGTATGACTATAGCTAAGGCAATGCTGTATGACTATAGCTAAGGCAATGGTTAAAAACCATCTGGTTGCGAGACATTTGAACGCTAGTATTAACAATTAGAATCCTCGATTACGTTTAACTAACATGTATTTACCGTAAAAATACTCTACCCCTCGACCACCGCGGCCTCATGAAGTATGCCATATATGTAATTTAGTATTTCTGTATTGGGAATGTGCAGTAGTTGTGAACCGTCCATCATGACGTGTTTCATGTGGCTTGTAAGATGTATGGTGTGTTGTAGCAGAGGTTTCTCTGGTGGCGGATGTCGCCTGCTGCTAGGCAGGTCCAGGTGGTGGGCGATCACACTCTCCTAGTGTGCTTTTAGACAGCGCCTTGACCTTGTCTGACAAGTGTGTGTGCTGCTGTAGAGACTCTCACCTACCTTTACTTTCCGTCAAGGCACCCTTCATTCCTCTTACAACTGTCGCCGCCACACGTCATACCGCAGTCCAGCGAGCTTTCATCCAGCACAGTTTGTTTGTATGCATATCTAGGATGGCGCTCGTGCTCGGCCATCTTTTATTTACAATATTGCCCTTCCTGAAGTCCTATCAACGTTTCTAATATGTTATGCTCTAATGATGGAATCACGGTAATAATGCGACGGACGCCACGCGAAGGACACGATGCGAAACTAAAAATTCTCGTTTATTGCTAACAGTAGTTAGACTGTCGTGTGATAAAAATACTAACCTTTTGTAAGAGAGCCATTAATGTTTACATATTTTATTTATAGTAAAGCTTAGGCATTCTCACGCGAGGCAACAGTCACAATTACACGTCTGCTTATAAAGGTTATGATTTGCTTATAATAACCAAAATCCCTCGTAAAATAAATAAATGCAGTTTACTCCCAACTCACCTGTTCCACTGACGTTTGGGCACAAAATGAAATAAAAATTTCCAGCTTTCTCGCGTCCGCGACACGAATAAAATAGTAATATTTTCTATTTGGAATTCGCGTCACTTCCGCCATTTTTGTCGCGTTGGCGTCGCAGACGCCTCGACGTCGACTGGCTGACAAGTTACGGTATTTATTCACGTCATACCATTCGCGTCGCGTCCGTCGCGCTGTTGTGATTTCAGCCTAAACGTTGATCTACTCCACCTCTTTACATTGTTTGATGGTAAATTACCTCCATATTATTTGACATTTTTCGAAGACGAGAAACGTCTCAATCTTTCTCTCTTATCTTCCAGCAAATGTTACACAGTATGGAAGTAATTTATTATCTAACAATGTTAAAATGGTGTATTAGATAAGCATTTAGAGCACGAAATATTATAAATATTGATAGGTCTTCAGAAATGGTGTAAATTAATAATGGCATATTTTCTCGGGGAAAACCGGGAAAGGTCGGGGAAATTTGTTCCTTTATATTATGTAACAACCCTGTGGTAAAGTAGTGCCTACTATCTTGAAAACGCGGAAAAATGGGAGAATTTCAAGATGTAATTCACTTCATACCCTGTGCAGACCATTTAAATGTCTTGCCCCTAAAGACTAGGGAGTGTACGTGGTACACGTGCTATGCCACCCTTATCGCTTCCGCACTTCTAGGCCTTGGCCCTCTGCCACAGTTGACGGTTGCTGTTGGTGGTGGTAATAGTTGGTGTGCGAAGCGTGGGTGGACCTAATTGACGGCTGTATGTTGTATACGTATATTCTGTGAGTGTCTAAAATAATATGAAATATTTTAAGTTAATACAGTAAAACATTTAGAATCTGAATTTGTGTTGAGCTTTCTACATGAGGAAATTAGAAATGAAGCGAGGTTCAATGTTTTTATGTTAGCATTAAACATAACTTATACTGCAATCAGATTGGTCGGCTATACTGAACCCTTTTAGTGCCAGGTTTCTTCGAGGTAAATGTGAAAAATACCACCGTCTTTCAGAAATTTACAATTTTTTTTATTAAATATTGAAATAACTCAATTCCACTGAAAGTGACCCAACTTGTAAAAATTTCTAATGGACATTCAAAGGTCGTCTCAATCCGTTGCAGTTGTAAATATATTTTTTTCTTCTAGGAAAAAAATTATCTAAAAAACCTGTACATTATATATTAAAAAATACAGGGTCAATATATCGGTCTCTGGCATTTTTTCGCACCGGCATTGAATGCCGATGTTTTGACTGTTGGTACTAAGAGGGTTAAAAGTTACGTGTTTTGAACTTGACTACATTCGTGAGCAACACTAACTTCAACCACCATATAGTTCTGCCATCCTGAATTTGGTAACCTGTATTTTTACTATGGCCAACACTAACAACCAACCATCATAGGCAGAAAGTACGCCTGTCCAAGCTTCCACATATAATGCGGGGAAGTAATAGTCGCCTCGCTTGCAGAGCGGGACTTGAAGCTGTACGTGCTCTAGGTGAGGTTCAAGTGACAGAGACCTGCCTACGTGAAAGTGGTTGGTCGCCAGGCTGGCGGAATGTTATTTCAGCCGCTGTGACGTCCCAGTGCAAACAAACCTGACTACCTTTCTACAGCACGCGGTCACTTTCCTCTCTCTCGAGATGCAATCACCGGCTGGCCGGTTACTCCGGTATATCGCCTCCCTAACTGGATCATTATGACGCCTCGCCCTTTTCCCATGCCACTCGGTATTACCGCCTACTTTATGCCCTGTAAATACTTACACGCAGCAATTGTTACATATGTTGTTGCTCTTTTCGTGAGAATTTATCATGCTGGGAAATAAATATTCCACTTCTAATGTATAGAAATTTGACGTACATGAAAAGTTTTCTTTCGGAAAATGACTGGTACTCTATCTTTGTACCAGGGGCGTAGCCAAAAAGGAGGGGGAGAGGTTATAATCCCCTATTTGGCCCCTTTTAAATAAAATTATTAAACATTAGAAATATTTTCACCAGTTGAATATTCAATGTTTCGTTATAAATACTGTTAACATAGCACTACTTCGCACCTTGGAATCCAAATTTCCTGGGAGAGGGACCCCCGGATCGCCCGTTTTAAAGGGGTGATCGGTTTTCATTTTATTATTCTCAGTTTGAACGTCCCCCTCCCCGAAATTTCACTCATCCTGACTCGCCGCTGCTTGATACAGATGATAAATGAGTTTCGGGGGCCTGCAAAATAATTATTCATGCGCTCTTTTTCATCAAGGCTGACCATAAGAGCTAAAACGTGGTTGTTGAATTTGGTTTAAGTTAGGAAAAACTACAGCCTTGCATGTTGCGTACGAGGCCGTGGTTACAAGCGAACATCCCGTGTATGGGATATTTGGCTTCCTGTTGTACCTTAAATGAACAGGTCGCATGCGAGTTATATCGCTTGAATGTGTAATTAGTCACGGCTCGCCTATTGTATACACTTCTTTGCCTCTTTAAATCGAGACTGGTCATTCATTACCAGTTTTCATTATGGTAACTTCATTACCATTTTTCATTATGCAGTGGAGAAGTTTTCACCGGGCTCTGTTATGTTCACGTGCAGCAAGAAGTCTTCTAAAACCACAACGCGCGTTGGTGGTTTGAAATTGAAATATGCAAGAAATTTGATCACATTTGTAGGGACCTTCGATTTTCGCGAAAATATTTTTGCCCAATTTGGTTTAAATGCCTAATATGCACAGCTTCCAGCTCTGCTTTGTGGTCGATAATTGGATGTTTTTTTACCTAACAGCGTTTAAGGGTTGTACCAGCTAATCACCGACTTGTGGTGCCGCAGTAACCATGTTTAGGTTGACCCAGTCATTTACACAGACTCCACGAAGCATAGCTGCGTATGTGCACGTACGGCAATGAAACAGAGGGGTGCCAAAATATTTTCTTGGAAATCAGAAGTTCCTGCTGATTTAGTAAACCTCGTCCTTTAAGTTAAGTCCATCGATGAATTAGTTGAATTTTCTGATTGTTCTATTCCTGAATTTTGTTTCTGTCTTCATCTGGGGAACTTACAAATATATCATGTTTTGAGTTGTAGCAGCCAGCCTTAGTCTCTCGCATAACAGTCACTTCTCAGTTTGCATCAATTAGTTTTATCTCAGGAACGTTACCTTTAAGTGAGAAAAGGGTTAGCTACGCATTTTTGTGGCAAAGAAGTTACAAACAGGTGCAAATAAATCCACAATTAGTGACAATGATAAGGTAAATTTTTGCATTAGCATGTACGTATCCGAATTCAGAGGCTCTTTTGGAAGCCCGAAAATAAGGAGAAAGGTAGAAGGAAAAGTGAGGGAACATAGTACGAAATAAATTTTTACTGAGGAACTTGAACTTAAAAAATTGAAGAAGGAAATTGAAAAAAACGGGCGAAATGTTACACGAGACGATGCAAGATCTTAAGGAAAGTTATTGATAAAAATCTCTTAGACTTGGGCAATTATTCGTGATGAGCAGAATAGAAACAGACTGCAGGCACTGAGAAGCAATCTCGATAAAAAACATTAAAGAATTTTTTTTTATAAAACTAACGGGCGGAGTTTGATGATAATGTGCGAAGGCGAGCATATTAATGTAACACGTTTATGTCGTGCAATAAATACTACGTCAAAATTCCGCTGCAGCGTAATTGACTTCCAAAAATTGTAAGACAGTTTGATTTTAGGCTTATCAGGTAGAACACAAACATGTAGAACAGAAATTCATGTGTCCGAAATAAGGCGATAGTAACAAAACCCCCGAGTAAAGTATTTCGTTAACCCTTCTAAAATATTTCAAATAAACTTAAGTAAATTTGTATTGTATGTGTTTTTTTGTTATTTTTAAAAATAAAATTATTAAGTGTAAATAAAATTTGTAATGGTTCCGGTTTGTAAAGAAAATTAGGGTAAAGCAGTGGGTGAGGTGAGAGGGTTTTACGGCCCTTTAACAACGACGTCTTGTTGGCAGAAGAAGGTGAAGTGAGGTGAACCCAGGACATCTCGTACCGTAGAAAATGCTGGAATACTGTAGTATCCCCTATTGCCTAGTATGTGCAGCAGTATTAATTACAAGTTAAGATGCTTTCCCATACATTTCTTACGAAGTATTGTACACCAAACCTTACATATTGAGTCCTGTGTAGTACTATAGATGAATCAATATATAAGTTGTGTAAATTTTACTGTAGATCATATCTAACAAATTTTTCGTAACATGAAATTCAGTACGAACTACCGCTAATTGGCCTTAATTACCTCCGACTGTTAAGAACTCAATCGACGCTTGCTGGCAGAATGGAGAAGTGTCAGGTCGTCAAAGCTTTATCATGGTACTAGTGTACTATCCGCAATACCTGGAGTTGCTGTATGTGGTCGTGTGCGCTGGTGACCGAGCAGTGAAGTTCAGATGCTAGAACTGGGGTATACATATATATACTGAGGTGCTCCTCCCAGGCTGTGGCCAGTACGTGTGGGGGTTATCGCAGCCCAAACTGAAAACTGTTTCCTCTGTACCTACATCAGAATGCCCGTCCGTCATCCCTTTGGCTTTCAAGCCACGATGGGAGTTTCGTTGCCGCCGGCGTCGTGGGTGACTAGGAAGTTTAGCAGAGTACTGGTCGACTTCGTGGAAGGCAATTCGATTGGTGGGTTGTACTTAAAAGTTACATATTTAGAAATTGACTACATTCGCACTGAGAACAAAACTTATTGATGCAAACAAAATTTGTTTGAATCAATCAAATCATATATTTGTGTAGGGCCAATTAGATATTTGTTTGCTCGTACCAAATTATTTTGTTCCCTCGATTTGTTTGAGGCAAATGGCTGTATTTTGTTAACAGTACAAAATATTTAGCTGGTGATAAATATTTCGTTGGACGTATTAATTTCACATGCAATGTTTTAAGAACTTAAAAAAAAAAACTATAAACTAAAAAAGTAATAATGGACCGGGATTTGACCCACTAACCCTTGGCTTGCCTCTTTTTATTCATGACGTAACAAACTGAGCTGCGAGTGCTTCGGTGACGATGGGATTGTTATTTGTATAGGAATAGTTAATATTATATTACGATTGTACTGCTGTATTTTGAAACATGTTTGTTTTCCGTCTGCGAGAAAGTAAACGACGTCAAATAATATTAAAATGATCGCCGCCCACCACAGCATAAAGAACAAGACGTGCAGCTGCGGTGTATTAAAATTTTTATAGCATTTTATTTTGTGATCAATCGAATTAGCCTCTTTGAAATTGTTATAACTAAAATTAAGATCCTTTAATTATGCTGATTATCAGCTTAGACAAAGCTTATATTTTGAAAGTTGAGGTACACAGTGTTCGCCACCTTATCGCTCACGCACGCCAGCCTGCCATCTTCCGCAAGTCAACCAAATGGATACAGTTTCGCCAACAAAATAATTTAGTTCATTGAAATCCATTATTAGTTCAAAGCACATTACTTATAACTAACAATGTTATTTTGTTGACAAGTTGTAACGAGTTGTTTGTTTACACAAAATATTTATTCGACGTCCTTTAGTAACCAAATATATGTTTGGTCCAAACAAAGTGCGTTTAAATGAATAATTAGGTCTAGAGAAATAATTAAATTTGTTTGGAGGACTCGATGCTTGGTCTTGCCAACAAAATATTGTTTAGATGAAGCAAACATCACCCAAACAAATATATTTAGTATAATGAAACAATTCTTTCTCTCAGTGCGTGACCAACTGTAACAACCAACAGGCAGTTGTGCCATCCTGCACGTAGTAACCTGTCCTTCAACTATCGCTGACACTGACAACCATCATCGTCAGTCGTGCCAGAGGTTTAACAATGTTTATGTTAGCATTATACATCACTTATCCCCATACTGCATCCACCCAGGCTGACACCTAGAATCTCAGGTTCATAAAGTAGTCTGGTAGTCCAGCAGTCGGATATGGTTAACTAAGCTACGGCTGCTCGACTGCCGACTACATAGTGAATCAGGCCTTCCAGCCTTTCAGACACAACCTGCTGACGGCAGTGGCGGATTTAGAATAGTTTTGGAGGAGGAGGGGGGGGGCCTTACGTGACTTTAAGGGTTGTAAAAAATACCAGCCGTCTCAAAAGCATGGTTGTTAACTTCTACAGAACATAATAAAAATATCATACATACAAGTAGGACACATTAAATGAACTGAATCATCGTAGAACAAAACTCGTTTACTTGAGGCGACAGGACGTACTTTGGCTACATAATGTTGAAAACTATTTGGGGGGACCCCCCTTCTGCACAGTAGCCTCACTCCTCCTTAACGGTTTCAGTCGCCATATTGAATTTTATTTTTTAATTTATTATTATTATTATTATTATTATTATTATTTTTGGAATTCTGAGAAGAAACTTGTTAAATATGCGATTATACCTCAAAGTCTATTTACATTTCGCTACTGTACAGACCTTGCGATTTAGCTGTTAACATAATTACGCCGCAGTTTGTCGGGTGAATTTTTTTTATGTTCATAATTTACCCGACAAATTGCGACGTAATTATAAGTTAGCAGCTAAATCGCAAGGTCTGTACTGTAGCGAAATGTAAATAGACTTTGAGGTGTAATCACACATTTAACATTTTTCTTCTCAGAATTCCAAAAAAGTGAAAAATAATCAAATTCAATATGGTGACTGAAACCGAGCCTTAAATCCGCCACTGGCTGACGGGCCAAACCTGGTCACGTAACCTACCTTATCTCCAGCAGGTTACTTAATGTTACCGCATAAAGTATGCAATTTTAAATACGACTGGTTTTTTTTCATTGCTGTTGTCAGGGCCGCGGTTGACGCAGTGTTTAGACCACTCGTCTCCCACCATCTCGATCCGGTTTAGATTCCCGGAGGGTCGATCCCCAGATTTTCGTACATATGTGGGAATCGTGCCGGACGATGTTACTGGTCGGCGGGTTTTCTCGGAAATCTCCCGCTTCCTCACCTCTTCATTCCGGCGCTGCTCTATACTCGCATCATATCACCCCTCACCAGCACTGGCCGAAATATCTTAACTTTTCACGTAAGTGTGCTGTACAGTATATACTTGGCCGGGACGATAAGTGGAAGTGTTACTGGAGTGCAGTGTAGTGTAGTGAGAGTGGTGGAGGACGTACGACGGCCTTGCAGCCCGCGGGGCAGCCGGAACTGCGGAGAGAGGCTGCCAGCGGCTAGTCTTGTCGTCTTGCTCAAGGTCATCCACCTACACCCAGTCTGGTCGAGGTCGTACCCTGCTTTCTGGCACCAAGTAAAGGGGTCCGCCTCGGTGCCGTCACATTCTATCTCTCCGTAGCTTGGCTGGCTCGGATATTGAAGGTTACGGTTCGTAGGCGATCCACTCGAAATGGACAACGGACAACATTGCGATTAGTAACCTTCGCTAAGCTGTTGTACGCGGTAGAGCTCGAATGTGAAGGAACGCATATGCCTGATGCCTCAGTCTTCATACGTTCAAGACACTAAGGCGCGCAATGTTGTCTTTCTACCACTGGTACTTAGGACTTCAGGTGGTGACCATACCTTTTATTGCTGGAATGTCTGTACAGACTTATATTTGGTTCTGCGTATGTCTGAGCAGTGGTATAGCTGTACGGAGATGGGGCCGCGGTTGACGTAGTGTCCTCCCACCATGGCATGGCGGGGTGTACGCGTGTGTGGGAATAGTACCGGACGATGCCGTTAGTCGGCGGGTTTTCTCGGGGATATTCCGTTTCTCCCGGCCTTCATTCCGGCACGGTTACATATGCACCTCATGGACCCCCCTCCCACTCACAGCTAGAGCGAAGCTGTCAGAATTCGCCAGGGGGAGTCATGCGTCGACTGGAGGCTGTAAAAATGCAGCTGTCAGCCAGACGGGGTTTACTTCCTGAAGGCGGATGAAGCCAGGTTAGTCAGAGTGTGTCTGACTAAGAGCAGTGAGTCAGGTGGCACGTTGAAGCCAGTAGTAGGCCCTGGAAGGTGCTGGTGAGCTCGTGACAGTCAGCCACGGGATATAGCCAATCCTATGATCTCATCAGCTTGCTGTTGACGGAGGGACATGGTTTCCCAAGTCAGTCTTGGTTGTGGTTAAAGAGGTTTTCCACGGAACTGGCCAATGTCCAAACGATTGTGGTTCAATCCGCTCTGGAAGTTATAACCTCCTGTCATACTTACGGGATCCGGTGCAGGAGGGTAGGGGGTGCGGGGAGCCGGACATGTTCCGGAAAACATGCCCTTTAGCGCAAAATTATATAACACAGTTTCATATGATGTAGCAATAGCAACTAACAAACAATTACCTAATAAATAAATCGCGAAAAACTGGATTATAATCTAAAAACTAAAAAAACAAAATAACATAACCTGGAATAATATTACTATAACTAAAATAGAAAGAGAAAAAAATACACGCGCGTTTCGAACACGAAATCATAACTATTAAAAAACTAAAAAGCTAATTTGAAGCTAAACAATTGACAGAATGGCAACAGGAGTATAATCAATCACAGACAGGACAATTTTACAAAATCTTTTTTTTTACAACTTAGAAGACTGGTATATTTAAGAAGACAAAATCAATTGCAAAATATTTGAAATAATATCGGAACACAATCAAACGAACTATTACTTACACAAAATTAGGAAAAAATGAGACTAACCTGTGCTAGTGTGGAAACATCCAAACACAACACAACACATAATGTATGAATACGAACTCTATTAGGCTGAAAGAACAACCTTAATAACTAAATTAATAACATTAAACGAATAGTGGCCACTAAATAAAAAAAAGTAATATATATATATATATATATATATATATATATATATATATATATATATAAAGAACCCTTTTACGAAATTATATTTCAATTTCTAAACAACATAACAATGAAGATAACTAATACACACAGAAAACCCATCACATATAAGGACAAACAAATTCGAACAGCAGTAATCAACTATAACTAACGATACCAATCAGAAAGTAACAATATATCATTTCACTTGTCCTTGGCTGACTTATCAACTGTAGTTAAACACATGTAAAACCCAATTAACATTATCCTAACAAATGTAACAATAAGAACTGAAGGATTATATGTAACACAGCCCAGCAATAAATAATTAACTCATAGGCATAGCATTAATATAATGAATCATAAATATTAATATCACCTAATATTTTTAGAATATGTAATCAGTTTTTTTCTTTTAATTTTTAGAAAATGGTTGCGGCCTATGCGTGCTAACAAATTGCCAAACAATACATCATGACCTGTAGGAAACAACCCTTGAACCAACCAGCCGCAACGATATTCACAGTAGACACAACACCATCTATATCGGAACCACAAGGAAATGCCTGAGGGCGAAGTCAACGACTATCAAGGGCAACCAGAAACGCCCGCAGGAGACGAAATAATACAGAAGACCCTATTCTGGTTTACACTAAAATTGAAAGAGCATTGAGGGTCTGAAGGCCAAGAGAAGGGGAAACTCTTCTAAATGCTATGCTATATATCATATGGAAAACCTACCCGGAGGCAGAGACTATAAATTACACCAGAAAAATTTTTTATTTAGATGTTCAACTTAGAAACTTAAATTTACCTTTAGACATAACAGAGCTCAAAGAATTAATATACATATTAGCCATAGAAAGTAATAGCTGGAAAATTAACTGGGATCATGAATTTAAAGCACAATGCTCTGCCTTCGGGAGGATAATATTTCATTATAACAAAGTAGCAGGAACCTGGGAAACTAAAATACAGAAATTCTGATCATATGCTACCATTATAAATTAACATCATACAACCACACTGGTCTTTGTCATAATCATTAATTATTCTGTAAAACCATCCATATTCATTGATTTGGTTGTGACTGTCAAATTAATGTATACATGTACCTTGAAATAATGTATACTGCGATAATATAGTAAGCCCATGTAGCATGTAGAGTAGAAGTGTGCTCGGGCCACGTGTTGAATTGAGTGTACGTGTGTGTGCATGTGTGTGTTAGGAGTAGGTGTGAAGTGCTGTATGTTTGTGAGTGTGTAGTGTGGAGTGGGAGTATTTTATGTTATTTATTGTAATGTATGTTAAATCCATGAATTAAAACCTGTATCATTCCTATTTAACGGAAAATTTAAATCTAAACCTGTCTGTGTTGTTAATATTATTTTGTTTTTGTTAATAATATTTTCAGTTTGTCATTAGGCCTTATCAAGTAAGTTGAACTGTTTTGTACACTTTGATAGTTGTAATTTAAAAATTTAACGTTACTTTGCCCTGAGAAGAGATTTATGAATTTATTTTGTCACCTGTAAATTGCTTTATTTTTATGATTTGTTTCGTTTGATGATTGTTTTGTTTTAAATTTTTGTTTGTATTGATGTAAAGAAAAAAGTAAAATAGAGTTTAAAAAAAAAAGGGGGGGGGGCCTTAGGTCGCCGGGTGGAAGCCTCCACGTGGCTCCTCGTGGGCTGGAGGCTTGTTAGGAGAATCTCTACCCCCTAGAGCGGGAGCGTGCACTCTATATCAGCAAAAGGAGGTGCTCCCGGTACCCGACGTGCAAACACTGGGGACTCGCGAGAAGCCAACCCCGGAGTAGCGGAGCGGAGTATACGCAGGGGAGAGTACTGGCTATCCGTTCCGAACCGATTATACCACTGAACCACTTCTGTCGGTGGATCATATTCTCAGTTCAATTTAATTTCTGTGAGTTAGGCCAGTTTTAATGGCATTTACGGTTTCCTTGAAGTAATTTGTCACAATGCAGTTCATAATTTACCGCAAATTAGGTGAAATGGACATTTCGTGTTCGTTTTGGAACCAAAAATGTCTGCTGAATATGTCAAACATTTCCTACATTTGAAATGTTAGTGCTTGAAGAAATGTCGAAATGTACAGAAGTTTGTGGAAACAAAATATACCTAGCAAATCAGAGCTCAGCGAGGAGGCGCAGGAATAAGGGGCTATACGTGTTTGTGATATTATGGGTATGTTATTTAACCTCGCCCCTTGTACAGTTCGTCACATGTGACTGTCTTTCATGAACGACAGCTATATAGTCATCACTCGTCTGCTACTTTTTACAATTCCTATTTAAAGTTACAACTGCCATTTCATTCCTCTCTAGTAGGAAGTTAGTGTACTGCATTAACAATACGTAACAACACTATTATTGCGTTAGTGTACCTCTCAACCAATGTAGGTATATTAGGTAATTAATTTACTCTCCTCCACCATATTTCAATCGGATTTGTTCCCCTACGAGGATGGTTGTAGAACGTAACATAATATACTGGTCATTTTCATGTGCATTCGCTCCAGGGTTGGCATGTTTAAAACCAAATGTTTTAAACAGGTGGTTTTAAACTGTTTTAAAACAACGAGTTTGTTGAAAACTATTTCATTTCCATCGTTTAAAACAAATAGTTTAAAACATGTTTTTTTCAAGGTTGTTTAAAACACACACATAATTATTTTACTTAATAAAATTTCACATTCTACTTCAATGATGCATGTGTACTGTAGTTCCTACATGTAGAAAACTTAACACACACTTTTTCACTTATGCAAAATAAATTATATCAATCGTATTTTGTTAATACACCAATTTTTAAATTTAAACTAACACAAACATTACGTTCGGGCGG
>PNEQ01063596.1:0-15929 GCA_003012365.1 Medauroidea extradentata | reverse complement strand
AAAAATGTATTTAGTTGTACATGACGTTCGGACCTACAGGTAATGTTTCTGATAACATGTTAAACACAACATAAATATTAGAAACCCAAGTTCTTACTTTACAAAATCAATTTTCGAAATGTTTATATAAAGATTTTTTTGGTTTCATAAGTTGCAACTCTGTTATCTTTTCCGTTGCATTGTAATTGTCTCGATTTGTCCCTTACTCGTTTGCCTTAAACGTACGAAAACTCCCGAACAACTGTCGGAGATTCCCGAATACGTCTCATGCTGTTGTGGCTGTACGGACCAAGGCCAGTGGAGGCCATCACTGATGTTTATGTTTTAAACAAAAAAACTGTTTAAAACTAAAAAAAAACTGTCTAAATGTATTTAAAAAAAACACGATTTTTGCCATCCCTGATTCGCTTGTAATAACACACTGGGACGCGATCTTCGTTTAAACAGAGGGGCGAGACTGTCGACAGCCACGGTGATATTTTACGTTACAGAATATGAATTCTCGCGCGTGCGTGTGTGTCTATATATATTTATATATAGTAGCTGTCTTTGTATAAATATGACAATATAATTGACTAAGTAATATAATATGGCTCCAGAGCACAGAGGCATGGCTGATGTTAGCGTGTAGCGAGCAGGAACAGGATGGTTGCGATATACCCCCGTCCACTCGCGGAACGCTATTTCCGCGCCTAGAAAGCTACATTAACACACACTTCATTGCCCATCGCGTGTACGAACACGCTCTCCTTCCTACCTCACTTCCCAGTTATTATGTTCAGCATTATGTCTTATGTCCAGTAATGTTGTAGCAGTTTGATGACTATACTCTGTTGGGAGTGTTAACGGTTCCAACAAGTTGTAAACTTTACATCTTGCACCGAGTCTGTCACGGTTTTATACAGAAATAAAATATTTAAGTGCGCCGCCTACCACTTGCTTCAAATGCGTGCAATGTTGTCATAAATACGTTTTTTTTTTCAAGGAAACTGTTCCACATGGACCAAATGTGTCAATGTACGAAAATAAATTAACACTTCGAACTATGGCGGAAGGTTAGTTTCAGAACATCGCTTAAATAAGAAAAATGATTTCGGAGCCCCTCAAAATGGCAAAAAAACAGACTTCTCAACCTGTTATATCTGAAAAACTCACGGGATGAGTGTGAAACTTCCGTAGAAACATGCAATGCATTTTGCCCAAAACTTTCCCCGAATAAAAAGATGTCACCACTGAAAGTCAGGCGAGTGATCTGCGGTACAACTGAACACCGTTTGTGTCTTGCGGCAGAGGTGGTGTTAACGCAGTAGTGTTTAAATTAATTTTTCGGTGTTGCATTAAAAAAAAATATGAAGGACGATCTTTACTACTTGCTCTTCCATCTAAGTACTGTCTGTGTCTGTACTCATGTTAACGTTATTGGTAAAAAAGACTGTGCTTCTCAGGGACTACATGGTTTCCTGGTAGTTACTTTCAGAAGTGTCAACACAATTGTGAATCACCTGTGGTATTTAAACGATATCAGCGTATGACGTAAGGTTTCGCCCAGAGAAATATCAATTAGTGCTTTTATAGTAAAATTCCGGACTGGACTGAACTTGGACTGGATGCAACATGGAGCGAACATAAAGTGAACGTGGACTGAGATGGGTTTATAGTAAAAATTTTTATCCAGATTGACATGTAAACATTGACTGAATCCGTGCCCAGAGACATCTCTTAACAAAACATTTAACTACAGAGCAGTTGACTGTGAAAAAAAGTAAGCGGTGAATATTTGCTAGATATTTTGTTTGAATTTATCCGTAGAGATATATGTTTGGTATGTTTTGCAATTTTAATTATTTTTATAACATGAACAGTTGTGTTTAGCTAGCCCAGTACGATTCCAACCTTTTACATTACCAAATAAACGATTCAATGTAGCGACCGCTTCGGCTTCGTTCAGTTCAGTTCAGTCCAATGGGTGTTTAAAATAAACGTTACAATCCAGATTGTACAGTCCAGTCCACCTCGCCGACTGGACTGGATTGCTTACTCCACTCTCACTTCAGTCCAGTAGGAATGTGTTCAAAGTAAAATTTGAATCTAGATTCTTCAGCCCACTCCTTGTTCAATCCGGATTGAATTGTTACTCTAAACGCAGTAAATAGCTGGCAGACAGCCGCAGATTGGGCCATCTGTTTTAAAAAGCGAAAACAGGACGACTTGAGGTACCCGTCCTCTGACGTCACCACGTCACGTGACAAAAGAAGGAAAGGGTTGAACTGTGGGAAACAGAAGTGCACCAGCCATGCCTTTTACTGTGCCGTAAAGGAAACAGTGGGTCAGGCATATGTTTATAGCCGGTAAAGCAAAATGGTTCAGTATGCAAAAGTTACTGTTTTGCAGGAGTAATACTATTTCACGCATTTCCACGTGATCCTAAGAGTTTTAAGCAATGGAAAGCGAAGGTTAGGCGGGACGATCGGTCATCTCCCATAACACCGGCGATGCGCACCTGCTCAAAACACTTAGTTGAAAGTGATGACCGAACAGTTCTCAGTTGTTTTCAATTTCTTAAAAAAGATGCTGTTTCAAGTATATTTACTTATACATTACCACGACAGGTCTAAACAAGTTCGCCGAAAATTGTAGCATAAAAGTGATAAGTAAAATGCCGCGCATTATTATCAAAGCTGTAGCATTTTATTGTTTAACTTTTCATGTATCTTTGAACTGTGTTTTAAAAGGCACATTTTACTAATTAATAAGTACACGAGGACTTTCTTAAAGTTATCCATGGTTAGTTCAGATATAGGAAAACGTTATATCGAAATAATAATTCACTTCTCGAAGACTAACTATAGACTTAAAATGTAAGCTTCTCGACAGTTGTAGCATACTTCTTGTGTGATACTTGTCTTACATGTAGACCATAAACAATTGCAAGCATATTTTATACTTAAATTAATTCTCTCTTCAACTCAAATCAATGTAGGCATACTTATTAAATACGTAAAATGTAATATATAAAATTTTGCCTATTTGTTATAGACAGGTAAAGTATACCTCAGGTGTAATAGTTAACCTTCAGTTATATATAAATGCTTTTACCGTTGAGCAGTGGCGGTTCGAGGGTTGTTGGCAGGGAGTGCATAAGTTGCCGAGAACTATATATACACTTTGAACGCGCCGCCGTATACCAATGACTATGAAATATATACTGGCTACTTGTGTTGTGAGCAGTCAGTAAAAAGTGACATCTACATACCAGTGTGTCAGTGGTTGTAGCGTCAACTAGTGCACTACACTATACAGTTCTCTGCAACTTGTGCCCTCCCTGGCAACAGCCCTAGAGCCCCCACTGGCGCCGACTTGTGTACCACGCCTTTACAATATTACGTTCAATGCGTTTTTTATAAATGTCTTGCAAAATTTGAAATTTGCCATGCCATTATACAAAAACTATGAAAGCTAAAAATGTTAATTACAGTAAGAAATAGTCAAACTGTATGTCTACACAACAAATTGTGTCTCGCACAAATATAAAAATTATTTTAAACAAATATTTTCAATGAACAGTACTGTTAACGTATGTTTATGTCGCAGTCAGTCCAGCAAATTGTGAATATAAAACAATTGCTAGACTTGATTGTGGTGTAATTATTTTTTAGCACTTAGACTGTGAGATATGTATTGCGTCGCAAAGTAAAATTTATGGATTTTACATTTTTCTCCTCATAATTAAAAAAAAAAAAAAGAGCGAAATTTAAAATAATCGGGTATGGTGAGAGAAACCGCGCGTAGGTCTACGAACGACGAAGGTTAATTCTATTACAGGTTAGAAAGATCAATGTTGAAAGTTTGCCTCAGATCTGCCGCTTGAGCACTGGTATCGGAATAGGTGCGAGCTGACCAATCACAGAGCTTTCCTGAATTTTTAGTTACACAAAGTTATTAATTTAAAACGCAAAATTTGTTTATTTTCACTTTGAAATTTAGTTAAATGACTTATGCCATTTCCAAGCCCATTGAAATTTAATTTTACTACGGTTTCGTATTTTTCTCGTCCCTTTGCGATAACAGCGAAACTAGCGGCAGAAATTTTCCCTGTGCCAAACTAGCTCATAAGAACAAGATATTTTGTTTCTAACCTGTAGTAGAATTATGCCGTAATACGACGTATCGTCGAGTAAACCACTGCAGTGCGATAAGTTGTTGATCAGAGGCCCAAGACACGCCGCGGCAGCCAGAGGAATGCGCACCGCCATTGTTTACCATGTCAAGTTATGTAAAGAAGAAAGTGAGCGCGTGCCGACTTTTCTTAATGTCTGTTCCGTAGTTATAATTTCCGTCTTATTACGTCCGTGTTGAGTGTGCGGAGTTGGTCACACTTGGCGTCTTTAGTAATTAGCTCACCACGAGTGTAGCCTACTCGATATGTACGCCATAATGAGAGTCCTTCCTTCAAGTGCGCTTAACTCGAGCGTTTGAAAATAGAAACGGTTACTTGAGATACATCGTAAGTCAATTTCCTACCAAAGTGAGTTTTGGGTGTTGTAATATTGTACGGAGGTAAATGCACGTAGTATTAAACCACATTAAGCGTCGTTGGCGAGCGTATCAAGGCACCGAACTATGAGCTAATTTGAGAAACACCATATTGGCTACCTCTGTACAAACGTGTAACACCCACAACTCATTTGAGTTGAAAATTGACTTATGTTGTTTCTCAAATGACAGGTTCAATTAAAACAACGTAAAAACAAACCCATTTAGGCACTGTTGGGATTATTGCTTCTACCAGTTCACTTTGTTTTGGGCGAGGTAACGGAAACCATTTCTTACCGTTTAGTTATTACACTTTGACGTAATTATGTACGCTCTAGTTGTCGTTCAAAGCTGCAAGTAATGACCTGATAATTAATAAATGTTCCCAACTCTAATGTATACATAGTTTAAATTATTTTAACTCGTATCGTATAGTGATCAGGTGTTAGTATACACGATTGTTCAGTTCATGCTTCTATCGTCGTTTCTTTGTATTAAATCATTACATATTGATCCAGAAATTTAGTCGAGAAGTTCTGTTTTTCATGATATTGGATGACTTGAATGAAGTTCGCTAGAAAATTGGGGCTTACGTAGCCTTGATGGTCTCTAAGCTGCTCGGCTAGTGGTGGCCCAGCATGTGTGATTGGCTGGGCTCTCAGCCAATGAGAGGCGTCTGGAGAGTACGTACATTTGAATCAATCCACCGCCGTCTTGAGAGCACGGAACCTTCAAACCAGTCAGTCGTGACAGAGGACGGCCGAGGAGCACGAGGACGCCGACGTTGGAGGAGGCACTCCTACACGAAGAGGACGAGAACCCCAATGTCTGCACACAGAGGGTAGCTACTACATTAATGTGGACCATACGCTGGCTTAGAGAATGCTTCATGAAAACATGCTAATTCCATACCATGTACAGCGTGTTCAGGCCCTGACACCTGCGGATTTTCCTTTTCGTCGTACGTTTTGCCTTTGGTTTGGCGGACAATGCTTGAACCCTGCCTTGTGTGAAACGGCCTTGTTTACTGTTGAAGCAACAATTGAACGGGACCAGATAACTAATTATCACATCTAGGCCCAGGAAAATCCTCATAGTATGGTGCAAACACGCCACCAACGACAGTTCTTTGTCAATGTTTGGGCTGGCGTCGTGGAAGGACTGCTAATAGGACCTTATTTTCTGCCACGAAGAGTCAATGGTGAGACATACGAAGCATTCTTAAGAGGCTTGTGCACCTGACGCATGAACAGTGTTATAGCTTGCCGCGCTTATTCTCTTATACCGCGAAACTGCACTTATTTACAATATGTTTATCTACGAAAAGAACACACGATTAAAACTAGGCTTCTATCATTTTAAAAATGCAACATGCTTATTAGAAACATGTTTTTTGGTTGTCCTTCAAAATTGCTAGAAACAGCTTTTTTTTTAGACAGATGTAACTGGAAAAATACCACTCGAATTTGTAAAACACAACGTGGGAAACATGCGGTGTATTTTACTACAAACTTTCCAGAAATAAAATTGTAGGGTCGACGCTTTAAGTCCGATAAGAAATAGATTAGGAAAACACTGCAGATCAGTTTGGCGCGGCGCGAATAGAATCGATTGTGTTATCGTCGAGAGTGGATAGCTTAACGTTATCGCTTGACTGTCTTCGCGCATCAAATTCGGAAAATTACACCCGGTGTATGCCGACATGCCTGTTTTGTTGGAAGCTGTCCCATTACACACACGACGGAACATGTACTTCATGCATGATGGAGTTCCTGCGCACTTCTCTGTCCGTGCACGACAGGCGCCTAGATGAAATATTTTATGAGTGTGGGTTTGTCCCGTGGCCACCCAGCAGTCCTGATTTGAATCCACTAGACTTTTATTTGTGGGGGCATTTAAAGGCACTTGTGTATGCAACCTCTGTAGAAGACAAGGCATCTTTTTCGTAATCGATTTGTGGCGGGGTGTGACGTAATCAAAAATTCCCCAAGGATTCATCAACGTATTCGGCAGTCGATGTTGTGGGGGTTGGGGGGAGGGCGGCGAGTCATGTATTCGTGTTGATGGATGACATTTTGAACAGTTTCTTTAAAGCAGTAAGTGCCGACGATATCGTTTCACAAGTGTCTTACAATTGTCGTAGTTAATCCTACTAGTTGTGTGTTCGTGGCGTAGTGTGTGGCAATGTTACGAACTGCTGAAATGACGCTACCACGGTCGTAGAAGAACAGGTCTGGACACTCGCCTATCTAACAATGTATTTTGCTTGACCCCCTTGTTGTTTGGCTGTAGTTCACCAAGTTACCGAGAATATTGTGTTTTATTGGCGCTGATGTTAGGGCGGTCGGACTCAAACTCCATCCACTTTTTTCCCATTGTTAAATTTATAAAGTAAATAAAGATTGCTGGAGCCTTTTCTTAAAATTGTGAGCGAAGAAAGTATTTGATAAATTGATAAAAAAAATACGTTTTGATAAATAGTTTATCTCAGCGGAAAGGAAGTGGGCGGAGTTTAGTCGGACCGCCGTAACATCAGCGCCAATAAAACACAATATTCTCGGTAACTTGGTGAACTACAGCCAAACAACAAGGGGGTCAAATATCCAGGCGAGTGTCCAGACCTGTTCTTCTACGACCGTGGACGCTACACAGTAATACGATGCTGTCCGCGCGCTATCAACCATACCTCGTGTATTGCTATTGGTCATTCGGAAAAAAGGGAGCACTAAAAGTTTAGCTTTGCAAAATATCACTAGCCGTGACTTCATTTAGTTCAGCAATAACTGTAGTCCCCTTACTGCTTGTATGGTTGGAAGCGATTTGCCGAAAATAGTTCCGCGTATTTTCTTGCTTAAATATAACAATGCTAAACTAAAATCAACTGAAACCGACATACTTGAATTTTGTATAGTTAGTGAACTTTTATTTATCAAACTATAACGGTTGCTACCGACTGCGCAATTTACGCGCACTCATCTAGTGACGTGTCCAGATATGTTATAGACATTTCCCTTGGTTAGCCGTTACGCGCGGAAACACACGAATCGGCTGAAAATATAAATTTTACAGGGCCATTTTTAGTACTCACTTTATTCCGAACCGCGTATAACTGTAGCGCAGAAACATTGCGTTTTCGGACCGGTGTGTTCCTCTACATGTGAGGATTGTTTCTACTGAATATTGACATGGAATTTTGCAACACATTGTATAAGACAACTGTTGGTCGTAGATCAGAAAAGTTTGGGAACAAGCAATTATTTATGCCGTCGTTTACCCTAAAAGTATTTGCTCTAAGTTGTTTTGTCGCAAAGGCGTTTTTCTACAGATTAGGGCTAGTGTTGTTGGTCAGAGGCGAGGAGGGACGCTCTCCCGAATACGTAAAATCACGTTGATTATTTCCAGAAATATACTTCGTTCTCCGCCAGAATTTTAAACTTACACATGGCCATGTTGTCATAGAAAACAGAATACACTTTTTTTTACAATTACCTCGATTGAACACGTATCACTTGGAATGCGGAATTATTTTTAAATTCATTCCTGATTCACGTTTTGGTCAGATTTATTTCAAAACTCGTCAATAGGAGCTTAGCTAATAACCTTACGTTGCATTACGTACATTCTATACCATCAAGTTGAGCAAAATTGTGTTACATTTTGTAAAACATAAATTCAAGAAACTATCGATGTTTAATGAAAATGAAACATTTAATAACGATTAGGAAGTTTGCGCACAATTGTAACGTATTATGCTGTCTCTTTATTTATTATTGCGAAAATTGTAAGCTTTTGCAAAGAAGGTGAGGCATCCTCATGATAAGAGTATGAACGGTGTTGTAACATGTCAAACTTGTTCTTTTTCAAACCAGAAGTTAAATGAAGATATTTTCGTCAGAATTTAACATCTAGGTCTTCAGCGCGGGTGAGGCGTGACATAGTGTATGGAGCAGCGCCGGAATGAAGAGCGAGTGGAACTGGAGATCCCCGAGTAAACCCGCTCACCAGCGGCGTCCTCCAGCAGGATTGCCACATGCGAGTATCTGGGGACCGACTCTGCCGGGAATAGAGCCCAAACCACCGTAGTGGGAGGGGAGTGCTGTAACCACAGCGACAACTACGCCGCTTTAAAAAACCCGCAAGTGCTTAACTCATTCCTAGTGAAATCTCGTTACAATCACTTGTAGGGAATTATACATTTTAATACCGAAAATACTGAACAGTTACTAAGTGGAAAACTAACTGTATGGGTTTTAATATACGTACTTTATAATGAGTAGTACTTTAAACTGAAGTACTTTATAATGAGATTTCACTGTGTTACGTTTAGCTATGAACAGAACACGCACTTCAACTATGATTGTATAAATTTAGAAATTCTACGTGGTTAATCAAAACATTATTTTAATATGTTTTAATTCTCTATTCAGTCGCATTATTACTTTATTTTACTTACTTTTCACTATTGTGAAATTCTGAGAAGAAATGTAAAATTCGCGATTATTACGTAAATTCTATTTACCTAGTGGTACATCACAACATGGACGTTACGTGTATATAGGATGCAATCAGTGCAAGGGTTTAGTAAATTTTGTAAACAGCGTCGTACTGAAATAAATACTGTAACCAAGCAGTTTATGTTGCTCGTCTGTATGCATGTTATGTTAGCTGAGTATCACTCGTCACCGTTATACTCGAGCCTCTAATTTATGTTTTCCTATGGTAGTCTTGAAACGTTGATGTATGACTGAAGTTGAACGTGTTAGCAAACTGCTGAAGCCGGCTTGGTGTGGTAATTTAGTGTTGCGGACCAAATGTCAAGTGGACCAGTACCGCTTATTATACTTGGTAGAAGGTTTACGTCCCGCCGGGCATGAAGTCAAGTTGAACAGCTTGCTGGTTGGCTGTGCTGGACTGCCGAGAATGGAAAGAACCAAGGCAATATCGCCATGTATCTTGTGTTAAGTGATGCACAGAAGTCTGCATTAAGTGCAGTTGATCACTATGGTAGTCTCATCGATGGCTGCAAAGTAGCTCTTGGGCGAAGTTTTCTAAATTACTGGATTTTGAGTGAATTGACGATATCAGAGGTGACAATAGTTGAATAAAATTTGATAAAAGGGGAATAGGAGCAAGTGCGCAACGGTTTTTGAAACGTTTATCTCTAAATGTTCTTAAGAAATTTATATTTAGGGGAAAACAATTTCCGTTTGGTTGATAAATATTCTTTGGCATTTTCTTCGAAGCGCACATAATCGGGAGCTTTAGCGAAATATATTTAGCATAAGAAAAGGACAGTAATAACCAGTGTATGCTCGGGCGCGGTCACCTCAGTTTTCAACGTCTTTTTTTATTTTTATATTAATTGTACCAGATATATTTTTTTCTTATTTTGTACATCAATTGTGATTAAATCTTCCTCTTAGAAAATTTTTGTATCTCTCAATAGTTTTTGCGTAATGAGTCAGAAACGTCAAAATTTGGACTTTACGGTTTTAAGTACGCCACTAAAACCAACTGACATACCAAACTGAAAAAATCCACACTATGTTGTAGACTATGATTTGACGTATATAAAAACACAAATATATATATTTTTTGTATTTCTACAAAATTGTTGATATTTTTAAAATTTTCACTTCATAATCCAGCATTTTTTATTAAATACAAAAGTATTTTATTTTCTGTTTTATATACGTATGTCAAATCATAGCCTACAACATTGTTATACACTGTGAATTTTGTCGGTTTGGTATGTCAGTTGGTTTTAGTGGCGTACTTAAAACCGTAAAGTCCAAATTTTGACTTTTACGACTTATTAAGCAAATACTATGAGAGATACGAAAGTTTCCTAAGAGGAAGATTTAATCACAATTTATGTCTAAAATAAGAAAATTATTATCTGTTACAAATATAAAAATAAATAAAGACGTTGAAAACTGATGTGAACCGCGCCCTTAACCCCAAATAAGTGGGATAAGTGTTTAATCAAGGTCGAGTTGTTACAAAGATTTGCTTTGCATCAATTTGGGGCAAGCAACAGAAATAATCAGTTCTAAACTTAATTTTGGTGGTTAAAATTCTAAAATTGGATGAAATCTTTCTGAGGAATAAACTTTGTTGTAAACAATATGTGGTCGTGTAAAAAATATAAGGGTGACAAGCAGAGAAAAGTATATGAAGGTTTGGAAGGAAAATACGCACACATCCTATAACTGTGTTACGTATAAACTTGTCATTTTAATTGAATGTTCATCTCGGATATTGATCTAAACGTGGCTCATAACCTGGTTAACTTCTACAACAAACGTTAAAAATAAAATTGCAGGCATAGGCTAACAGTAAGTTACTTAACTTTCTTATTCAAATTGAATAGGATATATAATCCTTCTTTCAGTAATTATATTTTAAATAATACAAACTATAATTGATTACACTCTGGTAAAATTTTGAAAGTTATCATAAAACCATTACCGTTGTATGCATATGTGGTAGGCATATGTACATAACAATAAAATAACTAAGAACTATTGTAAACAGGTAATCAACGCCAGCAACAACGTATATTATTGCACATTGAATGTACTAAAGTCGACGCTTCTCTCCCAAGTTTTAGAGGGAATAGAACTCTTTTTGTGATGTTGGCCAAGTCAATCTTGCTGTTAAAGTCTCTATCTAGGAACTTGATCAGAAATATTTACATTTAAGTTTCTAAACTACCTCGTATAAAGTCTGAGAGCGATATGAAAGTAGCCTTTCGATGAATGATGATTGTATATGACGAAATATAAGTAATTAAGTTATGTCATTGTGCTACCGAATGAAACAATTCATGAAAAGGTGTAATTGTTTAAGGGCGCAACGTTTAGCTCTGGTACTAATTGTTGCTTTTCGTATATGCCTGCACGGTAATTGGTACTGTTAGAGGATACAGTTAGTATTATACTTGCGGTAGGTCAAATAAATAAGCGATTGGTTGTATTTATTGGTGACGTAGGGTTTCGAACCCGATGTGCCAGAGTACATGATTCGCTATTACTAGGGCCCGGTGGTTTTCGCGAAAATAGTTTTGCCCCACTTTGTTTCAGTGCCTTACGTGCACAACTGCATCTCAACGTCATGACTATTGACAGAGTGTGTTTGTGCAGAGTTGTTATTCATTTGACTGAGCCAATCAGTACATGGATAACTGCGACACATCACGTCTGTGATTTGCGGGTTTAACCTCCACACGCTGGGTGTCACGGCATCCAATCACTGACCACATAGCAGAGATGCAGGTGCGCACGTAAGACACTGAAACAAAGTGCTGCAAAAATCTTTTCGCGAAAACTACCGGGTCCTAGCTATTACTGACTAGGAGGATCCTATATGATATATGTATATATATATATATATATATATATATATATATATATATATATATATATATATATATATAAAATCGATATTTTATAGCCCAATCTGTAAAATAGATTTCGCACCGACTTCTTAAATTCGCGAGGCGTCACTTTAGGTAGGCGTGTCTACGATAAAACAATGGTGCCTCACCGACGTCTTTCGTGTTCGGCTGGCGCGACATGTCTCTATATTCTGTCATACAAACCTGATGCCCAGCCGACGTTTTCTGCGTCCGGCACACGCGACAAAGCTCCCCCTTTTTCATGGAGACAACTACCAGCCAATCAGTGACCTCCTGACACACTGGCTTATCGTATCCTCAACCATACGCAAACCATTTATTCAATAATTTTGAAAATTAGTACATTTGACATTTATATTTATTAACATAACCTGTTGAAGTTTCATTAATATACTTTCACTATTTACATGTGTTTAATATTTTGTCACAGCATGACGACCATCTAAGCCTCGCCTACAAGCAACGGCTGTTGGCGCCTTCAAGGGGGGGGGGGGAGAGGGTTGGTTTGGCCCTCTTCTTCCAATTCTCTACTCTGTCGCTACGGCTACCCCGCTGTGCACTCTGTAGCTATTGCAACGTGAAAACATAAATCTTTCCTACAAGCTTCCTTTTTTAAAGTTTGATATTGATAGGCCAGCAATTAAGTATGACATTTAGTTAACATCAAAATCATTTGGGCTATTCTCGATACTTAAAACAGTTTACTTTGAAATACTTAATAAAACAAACTTGTGAAGTCTCTACGACGATTTTGACTAATTAACATAATTATAACGTACATACATTTCCTTACAAACGTTACGAATAAATAAAGTTGCGCATCTCAAGGATCTGAATTTGCCTCACCATCTTGGTCCTCTACTAACTCCTATTCAATTTTATAGGTGTGAATGCAGACCAGGTCTAATAATTTAACCCCTGCAATTTTAATAGAATGAGGTTTTTTTCATGTCTCCTAGAGCATTCTTGTGTTATATATATATATAAATAAATCAACTCGACGAACATAACTGCCAGTCTGAGTTGAAACATTCTCTAACTATGACATGACACTGGTACACCCTGGGCTTAGTGATATTAGGGTAAAACTTATCGTAATACACAATTCATAGGTCACTAAATAGCTGACTTTTATTACATGTTTTCATAGAAAAGATATTGATCTGTAGTGTACTTTCCTGATTTACCTTACCGTTCATTGAAATTGATTTTTACTGTTCGTATGTTGTAATAATTTTGACCCATGTAGAACATAAGCGATATGAAATACATAAACAAGTGGGAAACTTTTTATGCGCGGTTTTGCGCAGATAACAGGACACAGCATATACTTTAAAGTAAACTGGAGAATACGCATATAAATACAAGCAAAGCACTCGCTTTAGTGAGTTGGTATGGCTCGGGACTCCCTGACGTTACTAGCATGAGATGTAAATATCACAACATTGTGTAACACGGCCAAAAAGGCTGTGCACAGTTGAATACTTTGGCATTTGACTTTATGATTGCGTTAAGTTTAGTATTTCAACACACAGTACCACCGTATATTTCAAGTAACTGCCTTTAGAAAAACCAACTGGGAATATTGTGTAATAAATAATATATATTTTCCATTAAAGCACATCACAATAACACTCAGAAGGCCAGTCATTAAATAATTTTCCGTATTTTATAACATTTTGTAGAAAAACAACTGCGCCATCTACTGACGAAACTGATAGTTCATTCTTTAATTTGTACATATTTACAAAATTTTCCGAGTACATGTAAGACATACTTATCACATTTTTCGTGAAATCCCAGTAGCACAAAGTAAAATACCTATAAATAAACATTCCTCATTTTTTAACATACGTTTCAGCTGATTCTTTACGAACAGCCATCTTTGTCTTCATGTTTTCTGTTTATCGGAAACGTATAGTCGAGACTGCCGGCGTCCTTGTGTACGACTCCATAAGAAGCCATTTATTGAAAGATATTGTAAAGTCAAATGCTAACATTTTTGTATTGTGTAACCGCCTTGAGTGCGTGGTAGATAAATAAACGCTGAAAACATCAATTGATTTATACACTTTTTTCGAAGCCAATATGGATAAAATACTCAATGACAATCCTAGATAATTGTATTTGCCAACTTTATGAGTAAATATTTATCCAAAATTACTAATTAGTTTCGCGTGATCTCTTGAGCCGCAGTTAAATGCACGAGGTTCCGGCGTCAGAGATTTTGCCTCAGAAGTTCGTAACACTGGAAACTGTTTTGTTTACGACGTTGGCTAAACTGTTGTCTAGGATTGCTATTATTTAAATTTTGCAAATTGGCTTCAAGAAACCTACAGTTATAGATTAATGCTTTTAGCGTTGAATTATGTATCACGCCCTCTTAAGATGCAAGTTTATTCCACCAAGGCGATCCGGGTTCGATTCCTGGCTAGGTCGGTCCCCGGGTTTCTCGGGGATCTCCCGTTTTCCCCGCCCCTTCATTCTGGCGCTGCTCCATACTCGCCCCATGTCAGCTCTCACCAGTGCTATAGACCTGGACGTTGAGCGCTGACTCAGTATGCCAGTTGGCTGCAGCTGAGAGGTGCGTGCCGTGCCGTGGCTGACATCTAGCCGCTAACCTTGCGCCACTTGCCGAGCTTGGTGGCTTGTGGCTTACTGCCCGGAGCAGTATTCACAATAACTGCGACACGTCGCCTTCGACGACTACGGAATGCGGGCGCTTACAAACGCTATTTACAGTTAGCCTATTTTACTTTATATTTAATGTGATTACTCTTATTTGGGATAAATGTATTCAATCGCCCTTCTAAACTAGAGTAGCTGGAGTAATAGTAGGAATTTTAAACAAAAAAAAAAATAGCAATTTTACTTTCTAATGTGTTTTATAGTATAAAGTAGTTATTTTTTTTTTTTGTTTCCATTTAGACAAACTTTTAATTTATATTGTATATGTATCCACAAATAATTTTTTCCCATTGGTTATTTTTTTTTATTTGTTGGTGTTATAAAAAGTATGATATTAATGATTGCAATAAGATACTGAGGTATCATCTGGAGGGATAATAAACAGCAAAGCATCTAAATATCGACTACATACGATCTCGGGACAGTGGAAGATCTAGCTGTAGTGTTTTTTTTTTCTTCAGAGAAGGGGGTCCGGGGTGCTCTACCGGAAAAAAACTTAGTTTTTGAGGTTCAACATGGTGGTATTTAAGACATTTCCTAAACAAAATAATTGAATATACCACTTTAAAATTTGTAATATTTTACAGATGAAGTATACATAAAAGGAAAAAGAGGGGCAGGGGGGCAACCTCTCCCCGCCTGTATCCGCGCCTGACCCCGAGAAAAAGACGAAATAAACAGTTCCACTAAATTTCAAGCCTCATTACAGTAACTGTTATAAAAATACGGACACTGTTTTGTTACCCGATAACAGAATGCAGTTGCGAATGTCGACAAACCTGGGAAATATAATATTAATTTCTATGCTCAAACAAAATTAAAAAAAAAAGCAATGTATATTTATTTTAAAAGGGTTCTTCTACCTGATGTTTATATACACATTTATCGCGTATATTTGGTAAATTACGTGATTAACGTGGTTTATATATATCATGTGTTGCAGTCTATCTGGTAAACATGACTTTTTTACAGCTGGGAAACGTCGGTTCGGAAACTAAACTCATTGCAGGTAGTGTAGTATAGGTATTGTAGGTGGTGTAGTGTAGGTGGTGTAGTGTAGGTGGTGTAGTGTAGTTGGTGTAGTGTAGGTGGTGTAGTGTAGGTGGTGTAGTGTAGGTGGTGTAGTGTAGGTGGTGTAGTGCAGGCGGTGTAGTGCAGGTGGTGTAGTGCAGGTGGTGTAGTGCAGGTGGTGTAGTGCAGGCGGTGTAGTGTAGCTGGTGTAGTGTAGCTGGTGTAGTGTAGCTGGTGTAGTGTAGGTGGTGTAGTGCAGGTGGTGTAGTGTAGGCGG
>PNEQ01063573.1:8858-28985 GCA_003012365.1 Medauroidea extradentata | reverse complement strand
TTTTTTTTTTTTTTTTTTTTTTTTTTTTTTTTTTTTTTTTTTTTTTTTTTTTTTAGTTTTTTTTAGTTTTATTGTGGGATTTTCTGCAATGAGGCAGCATTCGCCCACAACGACGTATGTCCTATAAACTCTTGATGTTCGGTTCATATGGTTTGTAGTGCAGTAGAGTTGTTAGTGACTTTGTGAACTAATCATGCATCAGTTACCACATATTGCATGCGCCCCACGTTGCTCGTGTTGATAGTAAAGTATTTTCATAGCAGAAAGTACTTTGTGCTTTTTAATGGTTAAAAACGTGTTATATTTTTAAACTGTATTTATTTAGTAGTATTATTAGCTTACATGCGGTGTAGCTGAGACTTCAGGTTGTTACTGAAGTACACAGTATTACTGAGCCTGTAGGGTGAGCGGATGTCTTGGCGATGTGTCCTGGCTCGTGGGAATATTGTCTCGCTCGTTAGGTCCGCCGCTATTGTGTGTGTAATGAGCTCGAGCATTAAAGACGCCCTTGTTGGCAGGTCAGCGTTCCACCGCGAGTTTGACCTCACCTGACCCCTGCCTGTCCTCTCACAAGAACATGTCCGCCCTTGTCAATACACTGCCTGCATTTGTTCTCGTGCCACTGCATTCTGATAGTCGATTCCGAACCTTCCTTGTTGGCCTTGTGCAGTCTAGCCCGGACATATCGCGTGTTCAACTACATTGTACATGTGACAAGGTAGTCTGTATGTTCTCATACACGCTTGCCATTGGTTCACAGGCCTCAAGCCTCAAGAACGTGGTTAATAAACTGTATCCAGTCACGTGCGACACTTGGAAATATTGACTTCTCCTAAAATGAATTTCGCAATATTGGACTCATTAGTGCTGATTAGTAGAGAAGGTGATTTATGGCGGGGAAAGTTGACAGTTTGCTAGGCTTCAATGTAATGTATTCATTTCTGACGCTTTTATTTCGTTACTGGCGAGTCCCTATTTGACTGGACCAATGATAACTCTTGTACACTACTACTGGACGTCTGTGATTCGTCTGTAAACAACTACGCCATGGCACACAACCGTCGGCTAGCTATACATGACGCTAGACGCTACACTGATTTGCAGAATACGCTGGCAGAAAACATTCTCGCGATAAATCACTAGAGACATGCAAAATTCGCGTTATCATTTGGTAGTAGACTAAATTTCACTTTCTTATACATAACAGAGCATAATCTGCTATTCAATTGGCCACAAACTCTCATGTATTGTCGATTACGTATGTTACGTCGTTACTGAGATTGGCCTCTCTACCGTGTAAGCATTCTTCACGACAATATCGGCCAGCGCGAGAAGTCGAACGAGCGTATAGTCACTTGGAGTCTAGTCAGCTGTCAGAAAATAACGCGAATTTTGCATGTCTCTATAAATCACCTTCTCTACTGATTAGAGACGTCAATAATTTCTACGTTATTATAGAAAGCTAGAATTCAGGTATCTGTATCTTTGTATCTCTTTATCGGTTATTTCACGTCATATGTGACTTCTGGAGAAGATGTGAACCTATAATTAGTAGAGATGATGGTTTATCGCGGGAAAAGTTGACTGTTTGATGGATTTCAATACACGTCCAGCTTACCAGAAGATTACTGGCTTTAGCTTGTACGTGGAGCTGTTGCCCTATTAGACTGAGCCAATAAGAATCCCGATATTGTAATATTTTATGCATGTTATTGGTCTGCAGACAGCTACGTTATGTCAGTGTTTTCAAGGCTATCTTGGCACAAAACATTTTCGCGATATACCATCATCTCTAATAATTAGGGACAGGAAAATTTCGCGTATTCGTTGTCCTGCATGCTAGAATCCATTGTCCTATGTATACTCAAGCCCCGTCTATTCGCTCATTGGCTGTTGTTCCACAGAGTAGCAGGTAGTAAACAAATGGTCGGGGCTTGAGTATGCATAGGGTATTTGATTCTAACATGCAGGTCATTGAACTCGCGAAATGTTCCTGTCCCTACCAATAAAACAGAAACAACAAAGCTTAGGTACATTCATAAAGACTACTATGTCATAGAGCAGATAGTTAGCAGCTGATATCTGTTTAGTGACAGTAATAGCCTGCAGGTCTGTGGCCATGTTCGTGACGAACCAGTCTTAGCTTATAACGTAAGGAATGCACACATGTTCGTGTATATCAAGACACTGTATAAGAAAGTTGCCTCTACACATCACTGCTGGTCTCTTCATTCCCACTTACCACAGTCATATTGGTTCACATCACTTCCAACACGCTCACAGTAATTATCACGTTGCTTATTAGTCAGCTTTTAGCCAGTCGAGTGCCTAGTTACTGTGTCCCACGTGGTTTGTTCAGTTCTACAAGAGAAGCTCTGGAAAACTTGTAACAAGTATCACGTGCGTTTTAGTTGGTTTCAAAGTTATCAGTGAACTTAAGCATAATGTTTGCTCGCCACGTACACAATATATATATTTCTACTAGTTTGTTTTGCATTTTTCAATTATGGGGATGGTAATGATGGCACAGTAATAATAATAATAATAATATAAATAATAATAATAATAGTAATTTATATTTATTCATTTATAATAATAACAGCATTTAGTAAAATCTGTGAATTGCTATCTACCTTGTGTGCATTTGTAAAAATGAAAAGTATGAGACCTAGCTGAACATGCTTCCTACGATATTTGGTGTAATATGTGCGCTGTGAGTGTAGTCAACCAGAACTCTACCAGAGCGAGGTGTTGACCTGAGAGTAAGCGGCCAATAAGGACTATTCTTGCTTGCTCACCATTCACTTCCCACCACGACAGTACGGGTTCGATTCCCCCGTGAGGTAGTTCCCAGTGTTGTCGTGCGTGTTGAGAACGTTGTAGGTCGGAGTAATTTCTCAGCTACCACCCTCTCCCCCGTGTTTATATTCCGTCAGTGCTCCGTTCTTACGTCATATCATCTTCACCAGCGTAAATACGTCGATGTTACTCGCAGACAGATATCCGCTCATCGCGTGTAAGCGACTGGCGTCAATCTTCTTGCAGTAGCAGTCATGAACTTGACACATGAACTGTGATCACTATCGCCCATATCTCTTTCGGTTTTGATATGTTATTACTTTCCTAACTGCAATCAGGTCTGAAGCAATAGTGCCTGGATGTAGTTCATTGGACATACCCTGCTCCATTGCGATGTAGATGTCTGATAAAGAAAACTACAGATGAAACACTAAAATACGACACAACGAAGACACGAAACAAAACATAGTGGTTTCCCAGACACGAACGGGAAAACAACGTTTCGGGAATTCGAATGTGTTCCCGTCTTCAAGCGACATTTACGGCAAACAAATATTAATAAAGTCTAAAATTCTATCAATACTTATTCTATTCGGCAGTAGGTTAACGTTCCGTAAATTTACAGAAAGTATAAGCGATGACACAAAATACTGAACTTGAAGATGGCGACGACGACGCGCCTAACTAGAGGAAGTCTTAGAGCAGAAGTTAGGGCGGAAGTCTCCTAGGAGCGAGGCCAGGCGATGGTCTTGGAGGCGAGAGTCACTACGCCTGATTGGCCACGAGGGAATCAAGCCCCTCCCCCTCACTTATCTCCACCACAATCAGCACAGTAATGTGTGAGGTTCAGCCTGACGTCACTCACTATCTACCAGCTCAGCTCAGCTCAGCTCGGAGATGTGATAAGCGATAGACGTGGTTATCAGATCACGGTACATCAGTACAACCACGCGGTGTTGTAAGTTACTGTTGTCATATTGCTGCAAACTAATCAAAAAATTTTCAACGGTTTTTTTTAAAATTCAAAACAGAGCTGCCAAATGATGCACAATTGTATGCGGGAGTTTTGCAAACCAATTCACCTTGAGTTCACAAAAAAATATTTTTTTTGCTTGGTTTTAGATCTTTTTCGCAACCTAATTGGTGACTGTTGGTGCCTACAACTGAAGAACCGTGATGTTTATTGCTACCCAAGGAGTTATTACAAATTATGGTGTATATTTTATAATGCAATCTAGGTATTCTGCGATATAGAAATTATGTTGCTTTAAATAATACAAAATTCAAAATCAATGTAAGTCTATCCCCCCACCCCAACCCTTCTTCTCTGGGAAGTGTACTGTTGCAGAGTCAGCTGTAGTCTGTGTCCTTGTAGATGTTACATCGACACTGGAACATATTGACAATGTTTACATTGATATACGTGGAGAGCGTGGGAAATAATTAGCAAGATACTGTAGTTAACCTGCTGGCCAGACCGCGCACACGTGTTGCTACAGAAACTACATGTATGTTTATTTGTTGCGTCTTGTATATTTTGTCCAATAACTAGACCGGCTTGGTGTGGGTACACGGTGGAAAGTAGAAGACGAGAGTCTGTGTTGAGGCATTAGTCTGGAGTAATGGCAATACTGAAGTCTGGTTGGCAAGACTCAGGGCGCTGAATGTGTGTAGACGTATCGGTTATTATTGAATTAGAAGCCAGACAAATGTCTTCACTCGCTCACTTTGTCAAGGCGGAGTTGAAAGTGTTAAGTTGACCATGTAGATGGTATGAGGGTACTGACTGTTGTGACTAGCGCCAGATGTGAAGGTTATAGCGAGTGTTGGACAGCTGTTGTGTTGTCACGACACTTCCTGCACTACGAGTAGTAATGGACTAGGCGTGTAAGCAGCGGAAATACTCTCCAGTGACTCAACCACGCTAGTAACGGACACCTTCTCCTTCCTTCTTCTCCGCTGCTGATATAGTTTCTTGCAGGCTAGGGTACGTTATACTACACACGCCAGCGATACTGCACAAACCACTGCACCAACTTGCTAGCTTTTCATCTACACGACTGTTCACGTAACATTATTGATGCAAAAACCGTACCAACATTTAATGCACTTCTATATTATAACCACGCAAATATCCGGTTATTACATGTTCGCGGGAGTTTGCAAATCTACTTAGCTTCTAGCTATTTTACAGAGCGTGTGAAATATTTCTATAGAGAGCATGTGAAGTGTTTCTATTGTACGTTATGTCTAAATAGTGATACTTAGGGACCCCTGATTTTCGCGAAAAGAATTTTACCGCACTTTGTTTTAATGACTTGCGTGCACATCTGCAGTTCTGCTTCGTGGTCAGTGATTGGATATTTTAACTGTCACGAGCCTAGGGATTCTACCGACGAATCACATACGCGTGATGTCGCAGGAAAGTTATTGTAATTGGCTCAGTCAAATAATGTACGTCACTTTATAAAGACATTCTGCCAATAACCATAAAGCACAATTTTAAATGTGTATATAAGGCATTGAAACAAAGTGGGGCAAAATTCTTTTCGCGAAAATCGGGGGTCCCTAGTGATACTGCATACTTATACGGCCATACTTTCATGTACATTACTACAGTGGACGCATGTGGTACAGTTGAGTAAGTGTTGGACACACCATATAGCATTAGAAGCTGGTGCTAGTTGTATAAACACACAGGTTAGCGCTAACATGTGACATGTGAGAATGGGACGCCAGAAAGCCGAATATAACCCAGCAAATACACATGACTGCGTCGCCCGCACGTAATATTTCCGATAATCCTTTATGAAGAGTTAGCGGGAGATGCGTGGAACGGAAGGCCGATAAGAGCGAGGTAGTGAGTGGGCAGTGACCGTGTTGTTTGTTGCTATATAGCCTCGAGCCATGTATCACGTGACAGCGTGGTGTTTACTGCACCAATGTCGTGTCAGCCAGCACGTTATATTCCTCTAGCGGCCTCGTTATTGTCGGTATTGCAGTGGTCAGACCGCTAGCCTACCACCAAGGCGACACGGCTTACATGCCATCTTCGCACGTAGTACTAGTGCGGGTTTTCTCGAGGATCTCCCTTCATTCCGGCGCCTCTCCGCTGTGGGCCTCGTCTGATGCCTTCCTCCAGGACAAGCAGATATCTACAGTCGCCCGGCCGCTCGCTGAATGTACAGTTCGAGGTGGCATACATTGTCACTAGGGTACTGTCCTCGTGCTATATTACTTGCTGGGGTTGTGCTTCTCATAGACATTGTCATTCTGATAAATTGTTAGACAATTGTGAACATGTAGTCTCGAAAGTACTCTACTTTGAGCCGGTTCTACTTCATGCGGACAATCAACAAACGCTCATCGTCATTGGTCCAGTAAAATCATAACACAACAATACCAATACAAGACGCAATGTTAGATCAGTGCTGACAACATGAAGGTGTGACTTGAGTATTGCAAAGGCATATTCGCTCAAGTTTACAGGGTTGCTACAGGCCTGGAAAACAGGGAACATCTGGAAAAGTCAGGAAATTTTAAAGTGGTCAGGGAAAACCTGGAAAAGTTAGGGAAATTGCTTCTGGTGACTGGAAATTCAGAATTGTAGAACAAACTTTAGGCTTAGCAGTATGAGTTCGCAGGCTTTTGTAGTCGTTGTCTAGTTGACTAGCTTGGCTTCTGGACTGGAGTCACATCTTCATGGCTGCAGGCTTCGCGATTGACTTTTGGACAATTGTACAACCGTTCGCTGTATGAAAATGTTATCTTAGCGATTCACTTAAAAATAGTTCCAGTTAATTATAACGTATTACAGTTCTCTGGATTGTGGTAACTGAGTGTGTCGAACATAAGTAACTTTAGTAGGTACATTTATAAAAAGTTTTTTAAAACAGTCATGCAAATTTAACTTATTTTAATACTTTAAGTTAAATTATCGTGATTTTTAATTCCACAAAAAAGACTGGAAATCCATAATTGTCTGAAAAACCTGGAAAAGTCAGGAAAATTTGATCTAGAAATTCTATAGCAACCCTGAAATGACTGTCATGAAGCAATCTAGTATAACTATCTCACTAAATGAGCCAGTGTAGGTGATGTGATGTCGGCTGCATACACAAGCTATAAGTTCTCTGTGGAGTCTATACTAACATCGATTATAAATGTAATTCTTTCAAACCATACGCCGCGTCGTCTGCGTGAAGTTTCTGGACGAATGCTGCACACTCATAGATACATTAGCAAATTTTCTTTATTTATATTACGTAATAATATATGTAGAATTCAATTTTGAAATTTGTATTTAGCAAATAAGTACGAGTAAATATTTAAAATAATATCGCCGCTATTAAAGTTTTATGCAGTAAATTATTAGTGCAACAGCATGTTTTGTTATGAATCTCATCCATCCGATGCTAATATAAACTCTGTAGTTTACAGTAGGCAAACAGAGCCCTTCTAGAAAACCAGTTATTAATACGTTAGTTTTCGTCTTACATGGATTATAATATTTTCAGTTTGACGCATTACTTAGCGATGTACTTCGTGTATTATTTTATTTTGTATTCGCTATAAGTATCCAGCTGTTAGTACGTGATCCTCGGGACTATCCTTAGAACTCAGTTTCGAATAATCTGATTAACACTAACAGCGTCAGTGCATATCTCCAGAGTTTTAGATACAATTGTAGACATTAAAAACGAGCAGTCTTTGCTAACTATGTGTGACCAACTTATAGGAGCAAATATTTGGTCGCAGTGACGTATTTGTTTGATGTTATCTCCGGCGTCGCAGTTGACTTGCGTATATTGTTGGCTTCAGATAAATACGCCACTCGGGCAGAATATTTATTCCTAAGTAACCAGTAACGGTTGTATACAATTGTCCTTGTGCTCGACTAACCTATTGTTTACATTTAGAATTTAATCATGTATGTACCACACCCTCATGCTTCTTATCATAACTGTGAAACTTTACTGTCGAATTTATTAGGTAGACTGTTAATAGTGATGTGAACACTTTTGAAGAACTTCTGGGCAAAAATAACAATCAAAAGTATTTTAGTGAAGCCTGTAACGTTAAAGTTTAGGTACGGTACTGTGAAATATGTACACCATGGGCGTGTTCCATTACTACTGAGAACCAATCATGTCACTGAGGATGGTTTTAGCTAACTCCTCGTGCGAGGCTACAATGACTATTGATAACCGCTGAGTTTACTGGAGCTCTGGAGGACATGTAGTGTCATTGGTCAGAGATTCAAGCCATGTGTTCTGTGGTATAACTTCTATATCAGTTCATGCCATGGCGCATACTTAACTTGAGAATGGGAAAGTAACATTACATGTTAATTGAATGCTATTATATTTTGTTTTATCCACGAAATTACAACAAATATTTTTGGAAAACAAATAGGCCCTAATTAAATAATGTACGCGGGCTTGTGTTTAGAAAGTACACATATGGTGATATTGATGAATACTGCTTACAGAGAGGAATATAAATTAGTTTTAGGAACCATGCATGGAAACAAATTATTCATGAGTAAATTCCGCATCTGTGTGGGATAAGGCTCGTACAATATTACTTTCTAATTATGAAATATTTTACAATTAATTATCGTGTGATATTTGTAACAATAGTTCATTATTTCATGTTTTCTCTGTACCATTTGCTTCAGTGTTAGAAAGCATATATGGCTCATAATTGACGGTTAGATGTGGGCTATTTACATGTTCATTGTTGCCAATCGTCCTGTAACTATGAAATAAGTGGATATGTTGAGATATTTACAGATGACTGGTGTGGTTCTGTTATAACGCCCAGTGATGTCAGTGTTTGAGAGCAGTAACGGATCGCGACGTAAGTTTATGTTATGTTTATAGTAAGAAGTGTACACATACACAGTTAGTGAAAAGAGAGAGAACTATGGGCTCACATATGGCTTACTCTACACTACAGTGCGAGGCGTAGTGTTGTTGCAGTAGAATGTTCTACCGGGCTGGTTGGCTGGCTGGTAGAGAACACAGCTAGCTACTTTCATGTAGTCGAGCTGGGCGCCGTCAAACAGGCTCTACAGGTATCTCCCTCCCCTCCCTCTTCCTCCCAGGAGACACCCAAGCTGCAGCCCGAGGTCCTCACTCTGTCGTAGTACGGTTCCTTGACCTCTCCTCTCCTCTCCTCTCTGTCTTGCCCAGTTGTCCTACTTGTCTTGTCTTCCCTCCGTGTCTGTCGCTCAGCAGCCACGTCTGCCTACTGCGTTCACATATCCAGCCCAACAACATCCTTGTATTTCATCATCTGCATTACCTGCACACGTCACTGCTAGGCTCGTGAGACAATTAGTTAACACACGCTCCAACACTGTATTATATTCGAGTTCCTTCACTAATGACTTGAGGTCGAAAAATGTCGCGGATTCATTGACCTGCATGCTAGAATGAATTGTCCTATGCATACTCAAGCCTCGACCATTTGTTCACTAGCTGCTACTCAGTGGAACAGCGGACAATGGACGAATATACGGGGCTTGAATGTGCATAGTACAATGGATTCTAGCATGCGGGTCGTTGAATCAGCGACATTTTCCGGCTTCTACTAGTGACGCATCTAAAGCATGGAACACTTTGCCATCTGAATGTAGGGATATTAAAAGTTTCAGTGCTTTTAAAATAACAATAAATATGTACTATCTTACTCACTTCGGTGGTTGAGTGGATGAAGCTATATTTTCGAGAATTTGTGTTTATATATGTATGCATGTGAGTGAATGAATGAGTGAGAAACAGCGTTTAATAGATTTTTTTTGTAATTTTTGTTTGTATGCATGTGAGTGAATGGGTGAGTGAAAGTGTGAGTTGATAGGTTTATTTTTGTGTAATATTTGTTGTATAATGTTAAGTTATATTCTCACAATGTTATATGTAATATTTATTTATGACATTTCTGCAGTGTGAAATTGTATTGGTTATGGGTCCATTGTAATGAAATGCGATTCTGCCTCAACTGCGCCTCTGAAGACATAAATAAATAAATAAATTAGGCCTGTCTATAAGAATATAGGAAACAGCGCGCATCATACTCTGGTGTGATTTATCGCAGGACAAGTAGACTTTGTGCTTGGCTTCAATTTAACATTCTCCGTTGTTATTGGCTTGTCTGTATCTGACTGGGCCAATTATAACTCGTGTGCCCTTACTGAACAACTGCGACTGCATAACCATCCTTCAGTCATGCAACGCGCAGGTCGTTACAGTGTTTTGCAGCATATTGTGGCACGAATGATTCTAGTGATGTTGCTCTATCTCTACCTATGATAGGCTAAGCGTTGAAGTGTGGTCCTAGGTAACGTAAGCGAGATGTAAGCAAGTCGCTACATATCCTGTTGTTACCTAGCTTATGTCTCTTTGTCTTGCTATGTCTTTATACCGCTGTGTGTGGCATCACTGGAGTATATGTGGCAAGCTTGCCGCAGACAGATGTGAGAGGGTCGTCTCGCCACTGCAGACGTAGGAAATGAAGCGGTCACATTATAGGGGAACCCCCCTCCTCAAACTGCTGAATATTGGCTACAAGGAGGAATGTTCTACCCTGCGTCTTGATTCACAGCCGCACATGTAAGCTATGTCCTGGCAGCAGATGATATATCTGAGCAGTCTCCCACTGGACGGAGCGGAGTTTCAGCTCACATTATCTCACCCCAACCATACCGTGGAAGAATATCTGCCGCTTCGTCGCCTCTGTCGCACATAACTGCCGCGTCTATTCCCCCATAACTACCCTCCCCCAGCACTTTTATATTTATGTACATCCACCCCTGCCTGCCGTCGTGCCGAGTGAGAAACTGTTCTGAGCTGCGCTGGACCGGTTAACTACGGCGCTCTGTCAACATGTCGCACGTGTCTACACGTGGCCGGCTGCCCAGCCCATCTCAGCGCGCAGGTAAACCGTGTTGTTCCTAGCTTTATGTTGTGTCTGATTACTGACATTCCGTACCGACACCAGTTCGTCGCGGATATATATAAACTGCTTTATAACAGTGTCCTACGTGCACATCGGCAGATCTGGTTCATGTTTATTGACAGTGTGTATTTGTTCAGACACTTATCTCTTTAAAGAAGTTCGTAGTCTTTCACGGCCGTTGTCTACAGGGCTAGGCTTCTGGGTTGTAGCCGCGTCAATGTCGCATTTCTTCCCGACGTTTCGTACAGCATTGCAGCTTCCATCTTCAAGGGTGAAGTTTCTAGTCGCGGTAACTATTTCCTTCTGAGCCTCTGCGAAGTCCTTCTGCCTTTATGTACTGTAAGCTGTACCTAGGTGTTCTATTTACACTGCACCAATCAGGATAAGATTATTGCTACACAACACGATATAACAGCGAGACCGACCGTGAAGCAGGGCCGTCATATACAATCATTGTCCAATCATACGAGGACGTTACACTCACGTGGAGTCAGAGAATATTGTCGCGGTATTCCACATCTCTACTCTAGTAATTGTAGTTGGCATCATTGTGTATCCAGGGTCCTTGCATTTTTAACATAATATTTCCACACGTGCACATTGCAGTGCTTCATAGCCAGTAGCTGGATGGTATATATCTAAGCTTCTTAGTGTTGTACCCGCCAATCACAGGCGGGAGTGTCGCAGTAACCTTGTTCTCATTGGCTCAGTATAATAAGCAATGTCTCTACACAAATATACACGCTGCTAATAACCATGAAGCACAGGTGCAGATCTGCACATAAGACAATAAAGCAAACTGATACAGAAATATGTACGGGAAAATTCAAGGTCTGTATGTCTGCCAGAAAACAGGCCGAATATAATAGTTGAGACGATAAAACTCACGTTCAACGTTACTGTAAGTTTTGAGTTAATAAGAATATGTATCTTTCATGCCGGATTAGTAATTCAAGATTTGAGAAAGGTTTATTTTAAAGTATGACAATAATAGATTTACTTAGTACAAAAATTAGCACATAATGGCAAAGTGTATCGATGCTGTAGAGAGTTATCGTCAATATTTACTCTGGTCATGAAAAAATGTCTACACAGTGTCCCTAAAGAAAGCTTAAGAGGGCGTGGTACATAATTCAACGCTGAAAGCATTGATCTATAACTGTAGGTTTCGTGAAGCCAATTTGCGAAAATTAAACAATAACAATCCTAGACGATAGTTTTAGCCCACGTTTTAAACAAAATTGTTTCCAGTGTTACGAACTTCTGAGGCACAATCTCTGACGCCGGAACCTCGTGCATTTAACTGCGGCGCAAGAGATCGCGTGTAACGAATGAGTAATTATGGATAAATATTTACTCATAAAGTTGGCAAATACCATTATCTAGGATTGTCATTGAGTAATTTATCCATATTGGGTTTTAAAAAAAACGTAGAAATCCATTAATGTTATTAGCGTTTATTTATCTACCACACACTCTTAAGAGATTATTTAGATAAATATAATACATTCTAGACAATGACGACTGGTATTTGCAAAAGAGTTCCGCATGCTAACTCTTTTAAGTATTATTTCCAAGCCATTCAGCATCGTGTAAAAAATGATGTTTTGTATATTTCTGTATGTGAAATGCAATACCTGCGACTTTGTTGCATAGTTGTAAGGAATAGAAATGTATGGTGACCGTAGAAGATATGTAGTATGAAACGCAGCGTTATTACACGAAGGCGGTACTTATGTTACTGCTGTGGAGAGGTAATGTTTGTTATATGTGGCCAGACATGGTCGGGAGGCAGGCTGTTAGCTGATGTAGTATGTGAGGTGTGGCTCGTGGCAATTATGAGAGGAGTGCTAACCACGTGCTAGCCACGTGTTCTGACACCTGGTATGTTACCTGCAGCTTCACTTCACACCTGTATACCTTGCCCTTCACGAGCCATAGCCCCTCCTTATTTATATTGCCTTCCCTTTCATTTAGCAGTTTGTGCTAGGTACACCTTTACAAGTCAGCCATTCATGTATCATATAATACAACTTTATGTGCTAACGTTTACCCTCAATTATACATTAGTTATTTATGATCTGGTGCGCTGCAATTATTGTAGTTTCGCCTCAGAGATTGTTCTTCATAAATACATTACTCTGGAAACATTGTCGCTCAGAAAGTTG
This sequence comes from Medauroidea extradentata, assembly GCA_003012365.1. NCBI lineage: Eukaryota > Metazoa > Arthropoda > Insecta > Phasmatodea > Phasmatidae > Medauroidea > Medauroidea extradentata. Next base: position 16,056 of record PNEQ01063573.1, on the reverse strand, counting down.
GCAAAGTATGTTCTCTGAGGTCGTTAGTTTTTTAATTCTTTTTATTACTTTATTTTCTTGCAAATTTCCTTGAAGGTGATGCGTTTAGCTCGGAGTTATGTACCATGCCTCTGTCTCAAGGGTGATCAAGTGTTATATAATCATAATTTTATATTTTTATGAAATATTGTTAGTTTTGTAGATGATACTTGTGAGAACATTTTACTGTTACGAAACAATTTTAACTCGCATATGTGTTCCCATAACGGTGCATCAAAGTCAGAATTGGCATTTTATGCTGCCATGCAAATAGTGAAAACCGATTGACTTACGTAAGTGAAATATTTCGAAGTGAAATAACATCCCATGGGCTACGTAATAAAACGGTTTTTAAAAATCCCGTGAAATATTTTTGTGTTAAAAAAATTGTTGAAGTTTCAATTTTTTCCCTGCATTTTTGCGATTTTTAAAAAAATCAAATTATTACGTTATGGTCTTTTAAAAATTTTATTGCATAGCTTAAGGGATGTAATATCACAGTGAGTTATTTTCTTTAAGTATGTCAGTTGGTTTTCACTATTTGCATGGCAGCAGAATAAGCAAATTTTGACTTTGTCGCACCGTTATGAGAAAACTATGCGAGCTAAAATTGTTTCGTAAGAGTAAACTGTACTCACAAGTATCGTCTACAAAACTAACACTACTTCATAAAGATATAAAATTATGACTTTATCGCACTTGAACAACCTGAAGTGCTGACAGTATCACTTAATGATTGTAAAACTTGCACTGAAACTCGTCGTAGAACTGTTGGGCAGTTTGCTATCAGAGTGAGTATTATATTACATAGCGCGGACAAGCCATTGTCAGCGATGTTGGAGCGCTCTATACTGTTATATATTGTACGTCTAGCTGGACGTAGTGTGCTTGTTTCAAGTGTGCAAGTACACATGAATGACGTTACATCACCTGGCGTGCATTCTTCTCCCTGACAACTAGCATCTACGTTCAGTGACGTAATAACAAATATACGACGTGTCTATATCTGTGTGTAATATTGTACAAGGATATGTAGGTACTGGCATCATTACTGTCGCAGATACTCTGTGGCGTCAGAGAGTACGTGAAGACATACGTGTTTAACAAGCATGTATGTCACACTTGTGAAGCTGTGCTGTGAAGAATGCTGACAATGACATCGTGTAGTTAAAGGAAATAAGTGTTTACTATCCTAGTAAGTCTTGTTTGCGTGAATGTGCAGATCGTAACTGGTGTAGTAAACTTAACGTGTGGCTGAATAGGACATGTACATTGGTTTCAACAGCTAGTACAGTAATTAGCTCAGTTATTGTGGGTATGCTTAGCTCACTGGCTACATCGTGCCCTCGCAGGCTGACAACACGACTTGTAGTTTCTCTGAACGCATCAACCATATATTGTATATATGTTGACTGACTAGAACTTGTCCCCATAGATGGCATATCCAGCACTGTGTAGTGTATACTCGCAACATTCACACTAGCAATACTAATGTCAAGTGTTAATATTCCCGCCATTCTCAGTTTTATATATATATATATATATATATATATATATATATATATATATATATATATATATATATATATATATACAGGATCCTTGCTAGAGACAATACAAAGATAACACCGAGTGTGCAGGATATGTTGTAAGCAGCTAGATAGTAAGCTGCATTGTAGCAATGCTAGAACGCTGAGGGTGACCTAGGTCAGCACATCTCGTACTACATTACCTTTAGTACAACTGTCAGTTCTCGCCTTTATCACACTTTCAGCACCGGCACTTTGTTGTATGACGTAATTATGCACATATAAGGAATACTGCGTGTCTCATTGTGCTTCAAATGTCTGCAACTGAATTTTCTCGCTATCAAATTACAATGAATAGTTTTATTTTCTATTGTTTAACTGAAACGCATTTAAACGTCGAAAACCACAATTCCGACTCATCGTTCTTCAGTGCTACTAGCATGCGGATGAAATACTAATTGTTTCTCGACACACGACATTCACCTCAGGTAAATTACAACAGAGGTGACTGCTAGGAAAATATCGAAAAGAACAACACACTAGACTGCAAGTCTTTGTTCGTTACCTCGACATCTTCCACTGGCCTAGAATGTCGCGCATTGTAGCGAGAAATACTTGAAGCCAACATGTAAAGTTTCGTCGTGAAGTGGGCAGTTGTATGTAAAGTATTCATAGACATAAATTACATCACATAAAGACTGGTGAGCAATATAAATACAGGTTTTACTGCAGCATGTACAAGTCAGTGGAGTCTAGGCTGTCAACAAATATACTTAGTAACATCCATTAATTAAGATTCATGAAATACGTACAGTACGTAAAAATAAGTAAATAAAGAATGCAAGTTATACAGACCTGGTATATATTGTGTATAACATAGCGGCGCAGTATCATGTACCCACGTGCCTTCTGTGGCAGCTGTGAAGTAATAATTGTTAACTGAAATGTTAGGACGGTAATAAAATAATGCAGCTAGCAGATGTTGGTAGAGTGAATGATTGCAGGGTGTGGTCCCCCCTACTCCCCTGCCCACACACTCAGAGCACACTTGTCAGAGACGCGGTGAAGTGAACATCTCTGATGAAATATTCACGTGGTGCTCGCTGGTGTGTGACGTAGTCAGGGTGTGTTCACATATCCTCCTGCATCTATACTATAGTGAGTCTTCCACAAGATAGTGTAGTGTGTGTGTGGTCCTCATGTTGACAGGTCTCAACAAGCACTGTCTAGTATTATATTATATTGTTACAGCACTCTGATAATGTGTCGCGACATATTTGTGCCCCTCCCGCCTTTTTAACGTTCATTTACGTAATTATTTACATTCCGCTTACGTACATTGCTTGCGACAGGCGTTGAAACGAAGGAACGAGTAACTCTTACATACGTATGTCATTATCACTCACGTGTGCCTGTTCAGAGCGGCGCATGAACGCTGTAGCGTAGCACACTTAATTCTGTTTGTACGCGAAATTGCTGAAGATGCTTGTACTATGATTATTACAACAACACATACTTCAAATTATGTTTCAATTATTTAAAATATAGCATGGCTGTATTAGAATCATGTTTTAAAGCCCTTCAAAAAGGCTAAAAACGTATTTTCCCAATATTAATAAGAAACGTAATCTACACTACGGGATTTGTAAAACTAAAACGTCGAAGCTTTAGTTTGAATTTACCGTATTCTTTCCGTAAATGCATTCCCTGGTTGAAGTAAGCTAATACCAACATTGCGCGCCTGTTACTGTTCTGTAGCGATATTATTGCTAGTGCTCGTACCAGTACACCCATATAGCGTCCCTGTCGTTATTTCTCCACCGGGTTAAAACATAAGTGGAGAACTTTGTAGTAATACTGTTTGAGTGACGCGCTGAGACATATTGTTGTAGAGTGTAACAATGCGTACGTCATAGAAGACGTGAGCAGTGCTTGTGTTGCGACAGTAGCACCACGCCACGGCTCTGCCATCTAGCGGCGAGCGCGACAACTAACTGCACAATGTAGGCACGCTTCGCTGAACTGTTGCCAGTCGTGCGTTCTGACGTCACGCGCAACGTATTTATTGTTTCCACTACGTGCGGCCTGCCGAGGGTTGGTTCGCGGATCAAGTAATTTTTTGATATATTTGCGGAGGAAAATCCATTAGAGGGATTGTCCGCTTGCGATAAATTCGCGCATATAGTGAAATTAGAAAAAACCACGCTTCCTTGCCGATGATTACATCGTGTTGTAAAACTGTCCGATACTGGCTGGGAACGACCTTCGATAATATTTACGATAATGTGGTGCATTATGTGATTGGCGCTTACAAAGTTTGTGTGTGGCCCTTTAATACGAGAACTTTATGTTTGGGCTCTTCCCTAGTACTGCCATTTACCCAACCCTAGCTAATTACTTTAGAAAATGTCTTTTATGTTTTACATTTACCTCGCACAATTTTACAGCAATGGAAAATAAATTTAAACGTCATGACTTCCGATATATTTATAACAATGATTTTGTTGATTTTTTTTCAAGCTGTAGATATAATTTTAAAATATCGTTTTGTATAAAGTGTGTACCGTCACTTTACGGTAATTCAATCGCTTTTTTTTAAATCCCCTTCCAACCTCCGTCAACATAAAATAATGTTTATTTTTATTGTGGCCTTCGGCGTTATCTCACGCAGATAAATGGATTATAAAGCTCGTTCTACAGTGAAGCGGAAGCGCAAGAAAGCGGATGAGTACACGTAACATGAAAACGCATGCGCAAATGTACGGACTTGCAACCTGTGAAAGTAAAAAGTATTTCACATGTAAGTTTCCGACGTTAGTGAGAAATTAATTCAACATTTATATGATATTTACTAGCCACGTACATTTTTTCTATGGAAATAGAAATGTTAACATCCACATGATTTTACCTTCATAAAATATTTTACGAATAATTTTTTTTCCATACGTTTCATTTTCCATATGGTGTTCCGCAGTCTTTTAGTCACAAATAGTAATTGTACAGGTCGTTCGGAATAAAGTGAGCACTAAAATTTTAACCTTTGAAAAACATTACTAGCCGTTACTGCATATAATTCAACATTAACTATAGTCCCTTACTGCTTGTGTGGTTGGCAGGGAAAATTATGCAGTATCGTTCCGTGTATTTTCCTATTTAAATACAACAATACTGAAATAAAATTAACTTAAATTGATGTAATTTTGTTTTATAAAATTAATAAACTTTTTTATATCAAACTACTATGTAGGTTTCTACCTATTGCACAATTTATCTCACACGCGCATATATCAAGTGACGTCCAGAGAGGTTGCCGTTACGGGCGGAAGGATACGAATTGTCTGAAAATAGAACTTTAACAGGGCTTTTTAAAGAGCTTACTTTAGTCCTATAAATACAGTGCACGAAGGCGAATTTAATTTTTGTCGTGAAAAGTCAATGTGTAAAAATGTTGTAAACAGAAATGGTGGCGGAACACGAAATGCTCGATTGCTATTGGCTACACACAAACACGGATTCCACGTACAAGTTCGGAGTTGACCAACTGTCTTGCGTCTACGGATTCGTATCCGTGTCTGCTTGCCCCTTGCGTCCCATTGTAGAACACACTGGAGTATCTTACGTCTCCGGATACGTATCCGTGTCTGCCTGCGTCCCATTGTAGAACACACTGGAGTGTCTTAGGTTTGCGTTTTTGTGATTGTGCGTTTCCAGTGTTTCACTGTAGAATGGGCCCTAGTAACAAAGGTGTAAAAAACATTAGTGAAGAAATACAACTTTAGTAGAGTGTTAAAATATAATGTTGTTACGATGAACAAAGAGCGTTTAGTATGGCTTATCGTCTGGTTGCCTGCGAGGCCATTATATAGCAACATGGTTGGAAGTGGCTGTGGCCGGTATTGAGTAGCTGCCATATTATTCACCTGGAGTGAGTTGAGAGGTGATGCATGACATAGTCCGCGTTCAAGTCCAGTGTAATATCACTGAGGCACACTTACTCTGTGGGTTGTACAATACATATGTACATAATAACACTTATGATTGTAATTAGTGGCGACTACGACTGTATACTCATATCACAGTATGAGGTTGAACTAGAGACAAATATTGCTAATGTCTAGTGACTAGGGCAGAGTCATTGGTTGCCAGATACACATGACGACATCGCTAGAATATAGTTACTGTTATATTTTGTAATATATCAGTTCCAAGGCCTAGGGCACAATGGTCATTCATACATAGTTGTTGTGGTGAGATTGTCCTAAACATAAACACAAGTGACGAGGGCTGTTTACAATGTTTATACATAAGTTGTGTGTTGATTGGTAGATATTTGGCTGCCTTTATGTGATAAATATGTTTTGATACAGTTGGCCAAATGTAGAAAATAAACGAAACTTCATATTTACAGCGATTTTAAATTCACTTGAATATTTTTCGTCTAGAATAATTTTCGTTTATATTGTTACCATTCTGTCTTTAAAAAAAATATGTTGCAACAGTTTGTCTTTATTCTGTGCTGATTTAGTCCTTCATGAAAGAACGTAGTATCGCTGTCAGACGTTGTTATTGGACAAACATTTTACACGGTATTAGTATAAAGCTTAAGTTGAACCGTGATGTGCTATCTGTATGTATGATTGTAGATAGTCCGACTGAAGTACATGTATTTTAAGTCTTATGTTAAAGGTTATGTCCATTGTAACGCAGCCTTGTGCCTCTGTATTTGTAGTACTTAGGCCGTGTCTCAATCCATTCAGAGTGTGCTCTCTCGCACTCTCTCTGACTCTCTCTCTCTCTCGAACACGTCATATGGACGTCAGAGAGAGAGTCCTCTCTGGTCGTCTCAATTTGTTGGCGAGAGTGCGAAAGAGCGAGGGCGCACGCCATCTTGATTACAACTAGGGTTTGAGGTTATGGAAGTAACGTGTGTCATATATTGAAAATGTTTCAATATTTATACATAAATGAATATTTCCAATAAACAGTTAAGTATGGCGAGAAGTTGTGTAAACATTTTCTGCCCTTATATACGTTTAAATACACAGTATACAAAAGTACGGCATCGCTTGTAAACAGTTATTCATTCGTGGCATGAAATACGACGCTGGTAATGCCTACAAATATATTTTATGTGATTATAAATTGCATTAATAAAATTTACGCACTTGTTACCTTTGCATCGTTTGTTTACAAACTCGAGAGTGCATCATCGCAATTGGAGAGAGCGAGAGTGCCAGATAGCTCTCTCTCGTGGTAATGCGAAAGAGTGCTCTCTCCAGAGAGTACTCTTTAAATTGGGACACGGCCATAATACGACTGGTATTCAATACAGCAAAGTATTTTTATAAACGCACTTCTAGATATTCTTGCTGACTGGAAACACTAATAATTAGTCCATTGTTTTTGTTTTCGAACAAACACTCGAGTAATGAACGATAGTTAGGCCTACATTCTAGCACAGACTAAATAGTAATACAGACGTGAAATGACGTGGCGGCTCGTTTGATATAGGCGAACTTGGCCGCTTATTGGCTGCCCGAGGCTGTAGACTCCAGCCCCGTGTCTGTTTGGCTCCTGCATGTTACTACAGGTTTCCTATTGGCCTGGCTGCCGACTAGCAGAGCAGCTGCCTCACGCTGATTGGCAGTAGG